>WOXC01005213.1:0-252500 GCA_011680675.1 Gymnobelideus leadbeateri | reverse complement strand
ATGCAATTAATGGCTTCATTATATAGCCCACCTCTGACTGGCTCAGCTGTAACTGCCATGTGGCTGATCAAGCCAGTCATCACTAGTTTTACTGCTGGGGACAGCCAGTGTGCTGACACTTGGTTTTCAGGATGCTACCTTGTCTTTCTTCTCCAACTATTCCCTCACTCCTCTTCCTGGTCCCAGGCCTTAGCAGAGGCACTACTCAAGGAATCCTTTTGGCCCTCTTATCTTTTCTTTTGGCAGACTCTTCCTTGGAAATCTCATCCATTTCCAAACTTCAATTCTCTATGTATGTGCACAGCTCCCAAATCTACATCATGAACTCTGACCTGTATGATTCTCTCTTGGTCTCCATATCAGCATTGCCAACTACCTAGTGAACATCTGGATATTCTAAGAGGACCTCAAGTTTAACATTTATGTCAAAAACTCCTGGCTTCCCACCACTATTCCCCAGTCACCTGTGCTCATAATTCTGTTTATTTTTTATTGTACTTTCTCACCCCACATATCCAATCATCAAGTCCTATCAATTCCACCTTCTTATCTCTCACATTAGTCATTTCCCTATAATTCTCAATGCTACCACTCTAATACAGTATACTACTTCAATTTTCTTTACCTGGTCTATTGCTAAAGATGCATAGCTATTCTCCCTGACTCATGTGACTCTCATTCAATCTACATACAAATACAAGATTAATCTTTCTGATGCATGGCTTTTATCATCTTATTCCTCTACTGGAAACCCTTAAACAGCTTCCCATTGCCTACCAAACAAAGGACAAGCTCCCTAATCTGGCATTCAAGCCTGCTGCAGTATGACTCCAATTTACCTTTCTTGCCTTCTCCTCATATACCATTCCTGGAATATCTCCCATGTTTTTCCATTTCAGCACCTTTGATGAGAATATTCTACAGCCTGACCATTTCCACCTACTAATATCCTATCTAATATGGTGTGATGAAAAGTGTGATGCATTTAGTGTGGAGAAATATGGATTTTAATCCCACCTCTAACACTAGCTGTGTGACCACAGGAAATCACTTAACCTCTCTGAGGTTACATGCAAAATGGATATAAATAGCATTTGTTGTACTTTCTTCACCAGGTTGCTATAAGGATGAAAAGAGATAATGTACACAAACTATAATCATCAGACACTACCATTATAACTCACCTCAATAGGCACCTGCTCCATGAAATGTTCCTTTCCTCCCCACTGTTAGAAGTAATTATTCCTTCCTCTTTTCTAATAATATTTTTTATTCATCTTATCCATTAATACTTTAATTTGTATTATAGTTGTAACTCCCGCTTTAGTAGCATCTCCCATGGAAACTATTGATGTTGTTATTGTATCTTTAAAAGGATACAGAATCTTTGAGAGAGAGATTTTAACTCTCATTTTTGAGAAGTTTGTGAGGGAAAGAATTTTAACTATTGTTTTGGAGAAATGATTAACTATGATAGCTCCAGAAAGGCCATAGAAAAAGACTATGAGAACTTTTTTTCCTGAGAGAAGAGTTTAGTCTTTATTTTGCAAAGTAACATAAAGAGAATTCTTGAGAAGAAATTATAATTGGTATCCCAAGAGAACTGATCGGTGGGACTATGTTTCCAGAATTGAGATGTCAGACACGTTAGGGACAATTCGAGGTGACTTTGACTGTTATCTTTCTCTTAAATGATTCATTGTAAATAAATTATTTACATTTGTTTTATTGTTTACTACACTGTTAATAAGTGCCGTAGCCAATAACCTTGATGTTTATTAAAGCCAAGGAGATTTGTAGGCTTGATAATAGAGGAAGAAATTAGCATGGAAAAGAAGTTTCTCCAGTTAATTAAATGAATAATATTTTTTAAACTAGGGGGAGGCTCAGAGATAATTGGTTAATTAATGAAAGAACTGTTACAATTTTGTAATTAACATAAAAATATCACAATATACATCTTGACTACTTAGAACCTGGTATAAGAATGAGTAAAGAAAATGGCCAAGTATGTAGACAGAATAACTGGGCTACATGTGAGAGCCAACACTAAAACTCTACAATGTTTTAAAGTAGATATCTTTTTTGGAGGGCAGTTGGGGTTAAGTGATTTACCCAAGGTCACACAGCTAGTTTGTGTGTGTGTGTGTGTGTGTGTGTGAAGTGTCTGAGGCCGGATTTGAACTCAGGTCCTCCTGACTCCAGGGCCAGTGCTCTATTTACTGTGCCATCTAGCCGCCCCTAAAGTAGATATCTTAATATACCTACTAGAATTAAGCTCCTTATAGCTTTATGAATCCTTCAATATGTAGGTCAGTGCATTCTACATATTATGCACTTAATAAATAAGCATTTTATGTATAATTGAATGACAAGGCATGTAAAGCATTCTTAAATTTTAAACTCCTACACAGTTCAAGTTATTATTATTATTATGATAACATTATGCTACATTATTATTAACACCAGAAAAACTCTGGTCCAGGAATCAGTAGGTCTGGTTTCTAGTCCCAGTTTTTTCCCCTATGTTCCCTTAGATAAGTTGATTAACTTCTCTGATGCTTAATTTCTCCATTTATTATATAAGGATAAAAGCTCTTATTCCTCCTTATCTCACAGGGAGCTGTAAAAAGAAAATGAGAGCCTTCTGAGTTGTGTACACATTGCTTCTACTCAAGCTACTATTTTGCTTTGTGAGTAATATGACTAAACCATACAAACCACAAAGCCAAGCAATGTAAGAGTAGTAGTGGAACAGAAGAACTGTATCTTGGGATGACTGAGTGTGAAAAACCAGGAGAAATGTGTAAGAAGCTAATGATTTACCCCCAGTGTCCCCTAATGTATCAGGATAGGACAAGATTGTAGAATTAAAAGCTAGAAAGACCCAAATATAAAAGGCTAACATAGAGCAAGGAATAATAGAAATAATGGTGAAGAAATTCATTCTGGAGAAAGATAAGATCATTTGAAAAATTATTGAATTGAAGTTAGGAGAAGGTAAACTCCAAGCCAAGAATACATTTGGCCCTGCATTGGGTTCTAGAATGCATGTATAAGGTTCTCGTGGAAGGTAGATGAAGGAAGGATCAGGGGGTATCAAAAATGAAATGAAAAGAACGGTCCTAAGGTGATATCATGGCTATTGAGGCAATGGTGTTAGATAGAGGGGATTCTGAGGGGCGGCTAGGTGGCGCAGTGAATAGAGCGCCGGCCCTGGAGTCAGAAGGACCTGAGTTCGGAGCCGGCCTCTGACACTTAATCCGCACAAACAAAAACCTAGCCGTGTAACCTTGGGCAAGTTACTTAACCCCAATTGCCCTAAAGGGGCGGCTAGGTGGCGCAGTGAGTAAGAGCGCCGGCCTCGGAGATCAGATCCGGCCTCAGAAAATGAGCACCCCCGCATAAATAATGACTAGCCATGTAACCTTGAGCAAGTTACTTAACCCCAATTGCTTTAAAAAAAAAATAGAGGGGATTCTGGGCAGCAGAGACACACCGAGGCAAGGTTAAATTGCACGAGACAGATCTATAGCTATGGAATTGTTTTGAGGAAGAGTAAAAAGATTACAAGTGTTATGACAGCTGCAGAGTTAAAGGCAGCTGAGTTGTGGTGAAGGTGCCTGGGAAGGGAGACAATAGAGCCCTTTGTAAGAGATTGAAGGGAGATATGAGAATGACTTTCAGAGAGAAGCACACAACCCATTTTAACTAAGAGGAGAGGAAGATCTTAGAAGCTTGAAGGAAAAGGAGAAATGTATGGAAAGGTACCAAATGTTTTAGTTTTACATAGGAATTTTACATTTAATAATCTCAAAACACTTGCCAATCTTGGAAATATATTTTCATTTCATTAGTTGTCATTAATTATGTATTAAGGGTAAGGAACGTCTTAATTATTTTTGTATTTCCCTCAAGGGTTTAACATAGCTGTGCACAGAATAGGCACTTAATAGTTATTCAATTAAATGACCAATTTATTAAGCCCCCTGGGGGGGAAATGTGATATAAACATGGTACCTACATCCATATAATCCAAAACAGGGGGGTAGTCAATAAAAATGTAATGGTGGTGGTGCGAAGAAGAGGAGGAATATCTGGTGTTTATATAATGCTCTAAGATTTGCAAAATATTTTGCTACGTTATCTCATTTGCATAAGACCTAGCACAGACTAAGTGTTAGCCAAGATTTATATTTTGGAGATGGCAAAACTGAGAAAGAAAGATGTTGACTGAAATGATCAGCCAGCATACACCTTCTATGATTGTTCTCGGTTTGAGGTCAAACAAAACAAACTCCAGCTTTGGAAACAAAAAGAAAACTATCTAAGCTTTTCAGAAATGGTCTAATAAATAACCCTCTAGACAACTTTGCTAACAAACTTCCAACAAATACTTGGGAATATAGAAATTAAGGAACTAGGATTAATTTATTGTGTGCCTATGCTGCCATCTCCTGTTCATGGTCAGAATTTACACTTTTTTTTTTTTTTTTTTAAGCAATTGGGGTTAAGTAACTTGCTCAAGGTTACACGGCCAGTCATCATTTATGTGTGGGTACTCATTTTCTGAGGCCGGATCTGATCCCAGGTTGTCCCAACTCCAGGGCCTACACTCTTATTTACTGCGCCACCTAACCACCCCTTTTGTACCACTTTTATTTCTGGTTTCTGGTCCGACTTATAATGATTCATAGTGTATCTTTACCTTTCTAATTCCTTTTCTCATTGTCAGATATTACAAAATTCTAATTCTGCATGTAAGATGACAATTTTCTTCATGCTTCAAGGAGTGTTAAGTGGACTATCTCTGTGAGGCATAGCTGTATGTTTGACTGTGCTGGTGTTGTTCACTTTACATCAATCATCCCCTGCATAGGCATCATCAAACATTCCATAGGAATAAGAAAATCATAGAATTTGAGAGATGAAGGTAACCTTTCAGGTTCTCTAGTTCAGCCTCCCACCCTCTGCAGGAATCATTTTTACAAAATCTGTGATTATATAACCTCTGCCTAGATATATCTACCATTGACTGTGAGCTCCTTGAAGGCAAGGACTGTGTTTGCCTTTCTTTGTATCTCAATACTTAACACGGGTCCTGGAACATAGTGAGTGTTCCCTATTTATTGACTAATGGATTGACTAACTTGGGAAACTCTTCCTCTTTAGGAAGTTTGTTATACTGTTGAATGCATGGAGTTAGTTCTAGTTTTACTACTGCTTATCTCTTTTACCTCCGTGAGCTTCAACTTTTTTTCCTGTAAAATGAATATTTTAACAGATCTGTTCATGGACATAGATATTCCATCAATTGGTGCAGATCACAACCCATCTACATTGTCCCATTCTGTACAATTTTTGTCCAAATTTCCCTATTCTCCAATAAGAAATATTATCAAAGAGATGTATGACTGGTGGGGGAAAAATGTCGGTGGGCATGATAGAAAGAGGGAAGAGTGATCAAAAAGACAGACCACATGCACCATTGTTATCCTCTCAATGTAAAAAAAAAAAAAAAGATTAGAGGAGAGCCCAAGGTTTTCAGGTGGCCCACTACAGAGAATTTATGAAAAGACATGTACAAACATCACACAAGGTGGTAGGAATGGTTATGGTATGGTCCACTTTGTTAGTGAGAACACACCTAGCAATTAAATCACAGATATATTCATGTAATGCTTTAAGTTTCCCCACTGAGCCCCCAGAGAAGATTTGCCCTGTAGTGAGGGCCTTCATCTAGATATTTTTGTATTTCATAGGGACTGTACATATACTGTCCATTAGGTATCCCTCAGGAGATAGAAACAGGAACTAGTGATGGAAGATGAATACAAAAGAATGGCAGATTGCTGTAAGCATTGTGTCAGAAGAACTTAGACTCAGAATGAGCTAAAGCTGTCCAGGATAGCTAAAGGCAAAGAGAGTTTTATTTTTAGTCATATGGGGTAGGGAAGAAATCAGTAAAATTATGGCAACACTTCTCAAGGTGGATGGGAATGATAGAATGCAAAGCTTTTTACCTCTTATTTCTTGGCCAAGGAGAAGGGTCTTTACACTAGTAAAGACAAAAAAATAACTAAGATGGAATCTATGTCCAAAATACCTAGATGCCTTTGATTAGTTCAAATCAGGTAGCCCAAACGAACTCATGTCCTGGGGGGAAGAAAACAAGATGTTATTACTGAGCCACTGCTGGTAAACACTGAATGATTGTGGAGAAATAGGACAAATACCAGTAAGTCAGAGAAGACCAATGTCATCTTGAACTTCCAAAAATGGGAAAGGAGTAAAATGTCTCAGTAAGCTTAACTTGGATGTCTGGAAAAATTCTAGAATATATTGTTAAAAACATGGCTAGTAAATATCTGAAAGAGGCAACAATAGTCCCAAGTCAACATGTTTTTATTAAAAATAAGCAATGCCAGACTAACCTCTCATTTTCTTTTTGGACGGGATTACTAGACTGGACAATATGGAACAGATTATCAAGAATTACCTAGATTTATCTTGCATTTTACAAAATTTCTCTTATTATTCTTGTGGAAAAAGATGGAAAGACAGCAGAAATACAATTAGATGAATTTGGAATTAATTGTATTATATCCCATTTTCATGATGGCATGCTTACACAGGTACTGGATAAAGAAAATGTTCTCACATTTTCCCAATTACTAACAGAATGAAGCAGAGATGGGTGCTCTTTAGCATGATGTTTTCCATTATGATGTCAGATGCCTTCAATGAAAACAAAAATAGCATCAAAGCCAACTACCACACTGATGATAAACTATTTGATTTGAAAAGCCTACAAGCCAAGAGCAAAGTGAAAGGGGAAGTGATGTGTGACTTTTTCTTTGCGGATGACTGTGCACTCAAAGCAACCTCTGAAGCTGATATATAACAGAGTATGGATTGATTTTCTGTTGCTTGTGCTAATTTTGGCCTGACAATAAACACCAAGGAAACAAAGATCCTCCACCAATCAGTACTGCAACATCCATATGTGAAATCATTGGTCATAGTAAATGGAGAAATTTTGAGCACTGTGGATAAGGTCGTTTGTTGGCTAACTTTCCAGGGCTATCCCCATAGATGTTGAGGTTAATGCACACATTGCCAAAGCTAGCTCAGAATTTGGGAGGTGCCAAAAGAAAGTGTAGAAGAGAATAGGTGTTAGAGTGTATACCAGAAGGGAGGTCTATAGAGCTGTTGTGCTGACTTGACTGTTATGTGCCTGTGAATACTAGATAGTCCATCATTGCCATGACAGAAAACTGAATTACTTCCACTTGAATTGTCTTAAGATCTCTCAGATCACCTGACAAGATAATGTACCAGACACTGAGGTCCTCTCTCATGCTGAACTGCCCAGCATTCAAACTCTTCTGCAATTGTGCAACTCCAATGGGCTAGCCACATAGCCAAATTTATGCTTACCCAAAAGACTATTTTATGGCAAACGCACACAAGGTAAGCACTTATATGATGGTCAGAAGAAGCAACACAAGGACACTCTCAACATTTCCCTAAATAGCTTTAGTATCAACTGTGAAACATGGGAGATGCTAGCACAGGACCACCCAGCATCACATGCCCACATCAAAGAAGGTGCTGTACTCCATGACCAAAGCAGAATCACAGAAGTACAAAGGAAAAGTGAGCTGTACAAATTCATAGTCCCATCTATCCCAAATATTCTAAAGGATTACTTATTCCTGACCTGTAATAGAGCCCTCTGAACTACTGATCAACTATAGCTGAACACACTGCCCCAACATCCCAATGTCACTGGTCTTCAAAAATGAAGGATGAACAAGAAGGTAGGGTGATACTCATGGTGATATTCCATTGTTCAGAAATATCTGGAGTACTGTGTTCAGTTCTAGAAACCACACTTTAGGAGAAATATTGGCCAGTGGGAAAATGCCCAGAGGAGGGAAGATCTTGAAGAAGATGGAGATCCTGTTATGAGGGTTGCTTAAAGGGGTTAGAATGTTTAGCCCAGAGAAAGGAGGAGTTGAAGTGGGACATGATAGCTGTGTTCAAGTATTTTAAAGATTGTCACATGGGAAAAAATTAGACTTTTTTTTACTTGAAAAGAGAAGAAACAGTACCAATGGATAGAATTTACAAAAAGGCAAATTTAGATTTTATATCAGGAAAAACTTTGTTTCTTCTTCATTAGATTGGCTCTTTGGGCAGAGGTTAGATGACCACTTGTCAGATAAGATGCTGTTGGGGATTCTTTTTATGTATGGGTTGGACTAAATGGCTGCCAACATTATTTCCAATTCTGAAATTCTACAAGTCTATGATTATGTGATTATACATATAATTGGTAATTACCAGCCACTTGAATAGTTCCTTGGATTTCCATACATCATATCAAAATGCCAAGTGTTAAGAGAAACCATGATCTTTTATGCTCATCCCACTGGTAGTTCTTGCTGCTAACCTACCCCCAACTCCCTCATCCCCATTAACTTCCAAGATAATTAGGAATTTATTTGCCTCTCCTATTCTGACTTGCAGTCATCCAAAGCTAATAGGGAAATCTAGGTTGCTTTTGATACAACTTGACCACTCTCTTCTGTAGTCCCTGCTATGGGTCAAGTTAAAGTGACCAGTAACCCAGACTACCTTCTGAGCACTATAAGTAAAGACTAAGTACGCTTGTTAGACTATTCTAAAGTCACCTACTTCTCCCTTGTTGTCTGCCTGCCTGGCAACTCCCATTCTACAAGGCAAAGCAACTTCTATTTTGCTTACATTTTCTTCACTGGAAAAGAAAGAATAAATACTGTTTTAAAAGAAGATACAGTATGAAAATGATATTGAATTTGGAGACAGGCAACCTGGGCTCTTGTCTTAGTTCTGTCACTTATCTGTCACTTGATCATGACTATGATCAAATCAATTAACCTTTCTGAACTTTAATTTCCTTATCTATAAAATAATGATATTTAAATTATTTGCCTCACAGGGTTGTTGTGAGGAAGTCACTTTAAGAACTATATAAATATTTCAAGGATCTGTGGTTTTCTCACATTTTGAAAATTAAGGAATGCCTGTGTCTGTCTTCCAGAGACACTAGTAGGGAGTTTCTCCCAGACAGGAGTATTCTAAGTATGGGGAAAGTGCTTCATAAGAGTGAGCTATTTATGATGAAGACAATTAGTATCTTTATCATTATATGACCAGAATCTATAATAAAAACAAATTCAGCACCACAAAGATCATGGACAGTTATAGAATGATGCACACACAGTCAGAGGTGGTTTTGTAATGCCACCTTGTGGGAGCAATCTATAAGAACAAAAGAGTTTCATTGAGAGAAATCATTTTTCTACTATATAATAGCTTCTCCAGCAGCTTCAAAGCTGGTTTTGCTTCATAACCTATTTTCCCATATTCAGCTTTCTTTCTAGCAACATCTACAAATGAACTATTAGATATTAAACACCCGAGATTACAATCAGGAACTTTTATACAGTTGATACTATATGATAAATTTAAATGTCAATGAAAGTGAACTGTTATCCTGATTATTCTTCATGAAATGTCTTTGTTTATAGACTACAACAAAAGAACCTAATGTTGTTTTGCATTTAAAGGAAGTATCTTCAGGAAATTGAATGCTTGGCTGTATCTACCATTTTTCTACCTGCTACCTATTATGATTTATTTTTCATAGAATTATACAGAAGATACCTAAGAAGTCACAGTCCAACTACCACCAAATATAAGAATTCCTTCTAAAGCATTCTTAGCACATCTCATCTTTGCTTGAATAATTCCAATGTCAGGAAATTGATTATTTTGTAAATCATCCTGTTCCATTATTCGACTACTCTCATTTAAAAGAAAACAACTTTTGCATCTTGTAATCTTCCCAAAATCTTAGAATCCCAGACTTGGAAGGGACTTCAGAGGACATCTAATCCAACCCATATCTGACCAAAAATCCACTTTTCAATAACCCCAATAAATGGCCACCCAACCTTTACTCAAGAATCTCTAGGAAGGGAAAAACCACTAGCTCCTAAGGCAGACCATTCCACTTTTGAATAGCATTACAAAATTTTCCTTAAATCCAGCTGTAGTTTGTCTCACTGAAATTCCCACCCACTGGTCCTGGCTATGTTCTCTGAAACCAAGCAGAACAAAAATAATCCTCCTTCTAATTGAGAGCCCTTCATATGCTTGAAGATAATTGTGATGTCTCCCACAAGTTTTCCCTTCCCTTCCCCAAACTTAATATAACACTTATTTCAACTCTATCTTCATAAGGGCTTTGGATCATTAATTTTGTTACTACATCAACAGCCCACACCATGAAAGAAAAATTATTGTATAATGATCACAATTTCTCATTCTGAGACCCTTTCCTTCATGTTTCACAGCAAGTAGAGTGTCAGTGAAAATTTAATATGGTACTAGAAATTCTAGCTATAGGAATAAGACCCCCCCAAAAATCAAAGGAATAGGAAAACAAACAAAATTATTACTTTTTGCAGACTAAGATAATTTATTTAGAGAATCCTAGAAAGTCACCTAAAAATTAATTGAAAAAAATACTCAGCAAAGTTGTAGTATATTAAATAAAATTAAATGAATCAAAATCTCCTACCACTATCGAATGACTTTCTATATTTCCTTATAGTTCAGTTAACTTTCCTTTATAAATGTATTTACAAAGGAATTTGGAACATATGTTTAATATTTATATTGACTTGTTGTCTTTAGTTACTTTCAGCACAATGTATTTTCTTTAATATTTTTAATATTGTGAATCTTTGTTTTTGTTTTGTCTAATAGCATGATTGCAACTCTTGCTTCTTTGTATTCACCTGATGCATATAAGTTTTTTCCCAGCCCCTCATTTTTATTCTCTGTGTGTCTTTGATTTTTAAATGTGTTTCTTGTAAGCAATAGATTGTAGGGTTTGGTTTTCTTATTCAATCTGTTACTTTTTCATTTTATTGGGTTGTTTAATCCATTCACATTTAAAGTTATGAGAATTAAGTCTCTATTTTTCTCCATTTGTCTCTAATACTAGGATGTTTTTATTCCAAATTCAGATTTTTTTTTCTCTTCTTCCTCCAGAAACACAAAACTTTCTCTCTTCCATTATTTGAGTTTAATGTACTTTAAGGCAGTCCTATTCCCATCAGCTCTCTTCCACTCACTCCCAAGTTCTGACCCCTTTCCTTAGTCTTAAAGTTTCATTAAATTTACTAGCTCCTTTTTCTCTTTCTTTTTAAAATCTAGCTATTTAATTCTTTCCTTCTTTTTTCCTCTCAATTAAAAAGTTAAGTAAAATCCTCCTTCCTCTCCTCCCCTTCATCTTGCTTTAAAGCTTTAAATGTACCTATTTGGGGTTTCCTTTTCTAAAGAGTATGCCTGTTATTGCCTTGGAGATATTGTGTCACCCCAGTCCCCTTTTTCTGTGGTGCCTCACCCTTAAAAATACCAATTACAGCAGGCAATAGAAAGGATATTGCCCAATGGTAGGAATTTTCCTATGTCCCTGATTGGGTCATTCATTATTAGCTTTTGCCTGCCCCTGGTTCATTTTTTTCCTCATTTGCCATGAAATCTCCTCCCTGATCCATGCCCTCCCACTCTTCTGGGTTTCAGTTGCTGGAATTTATTAAACAGGGGAGTGACAAGGTCAGAACTGTGCTCCAAGTCCTTTTGGCAGCAGTGTGAGATAGAATAAAGTGGCGAAACAGTTGAGGCCCAGAGACCAAACATGCAATCATGCAGAGAAGAGGGATTGAGGGCCTGGACTAAGGTGGAGGCTGTGTGAGAGGAGAAAAGGCTACTTTTTTAGCCCCCACCCTTACCTAGAAACCATCCCACCCAACTAGAAACAACCAAGAAAAAACTAGGCCAGATCCATATCAACCTGAATCAGGGAAGATTCAGTCCCTCCCTAGCTGGTTAAGAAATTACTAAGAGTCAAATTCTGAGATAAACAAATAAAAAAGGTCAATATTTACCAGTATGCTGGTCCTTTTGTATGACTACAGTACATTCGCCTCCCTCTCAATTATTACTGCAAACACTGGTCATTGTGGACCATAGAACCAGAAAGATTTAAAGCAGAAAGAAACCTCAGAGCCTGTCTAGTACCTTATTTTACAGGTGAGAAACCTAAGTCCCAGAATGATCAAGTTACTTACCCAAGGTCACATAGTTTGTTAAGTGGAAAAAGCAGGATTTGGACCCAAGTATTCTTACACTAACTTAAATGCTCATCATGCTATCTCTCAAAAAAAAATTGTTCCAGATAAAGAAACAAGTCTTGTCCTTTTTATTATTAGTAGAACAAAAATCCCTAATATGGCCTTGCTAGTATGAATCTATGAGTGGTGGAAAGGAGCAAGAATACTAGTCTAAACTCTCAAGGAACTCACATTCTAATAATGGGGAAGACAATACACACACACACACACACACACACACACACACACACACACACATCATGTACAAACAAGCTATACACAGGTTAATTTAGATACTCAGCAGAGAAAAGGCACCTGTATTAAGGGGGATTAGAAAGGGCTTCTAACAGAAGATGGGAGTTTAGCTGATGCTTAAAGCCAGGAAAGTGGAAATGAGGAAGGAGAGAGCTGCAGGCATAGGGGAGGGAGCACCAGTAAAAATACCCAGCATAGGGGCGGCTAGGAGGCGCAGTGAATAGAGCGCCGGCCCTGGAATTAGAAGGACCTGAGTTCGGAGCCGGCCTCTGACACTTAATCCACATAAACAAAAACCTAGCCCTGTAACCTTGGGCAAGTTACTTAACCCCAATTGCCCTAAAGGGGCAGCTAGGTGGCGCAGTGAGTAAGAGCGCCGGCCTCGGAGTTGGGATGACCCGAGATCAGATCTGGCCTCAGAAAATGAGCACCCACACACAAATAATGACTAGCCGTGTAACCTTGAGCAAGTTACTTAACCCCAATTGCTTTAAAAAAAAATACCCAGCATAGGAAGATAGTTCTTGTTTAAGGAAAGACAAGAAGGCCAGTGTCACTGAGTCTGAGGCGATGAAGGAGTTTAAGATAAAGCCTGGAAAGGTAGGAGAGAGAAAGATAATGAAGAGATATTATAAATGTCAAATAGAGACCTTTGTGTTTGATCCTGGAAGAGGAAGATGCTGAAGGGACTAACATGGTCAAACATGGACTTGGGGAAGATCACTTTGGCAGCTAAGTGTAGGAGAGACTGGAGAGAGGAGAGACTTAGGGCAAGGAATCCAACCAGCATGGGGCGATAAGGGATTGGACTGGTGTTGGTACTGGTTGGTTAATACTTAGGGCTTTACCTAAGGTTATCATCTCACCAGCTCTAGGCATGGTGTCAGATTATCTATGGAGAATGCATTTATGTGTGCAGGGGGTCAGGAGAGGAGAGAGACAGAAAAAGGGTTGGGAGAGAAAAGTGATATGGTTTGTAAGAGGAAGCATGGGGAATGTTATAGGGAGTTTATGAAGCAACATGCAAAAGAACTGAACAGCAAAGGTCCAATTTAATAGAAGTATAATATATAAATACATGGTCAGTGAGGTTTACACAATAGGGCTGTACTTCCTTTTGAATAGAGTATCATATAATCAATTACAGGAAATTTAAGAGTTGAAAGCAACCCCACAAACATCTAGTCCACAGGTGAGGAACCTGAGGCCATATGTGGCCCTCCAGATCCTCAAGTGTGGCCCTTTGACTGAATCCAAACTTCACAGAATAAATCCCCTTAATAAGAGGATTTGTTCTGTAAAACTTGGACTCAGTCAAAAGGTCACACTCAAGGACCTAGATGGCCACATGTGGTCTCGAGGCCGCAGGTTCCCCACCCCTGATCTAATCTAACCCATATCCAAAAGGATTATCGAGTATAAAATATTTGACAAGAAATCACTCCAAAGACCTCAAATGAGGGTAGGGAAGCTGAGAAGTATCCCTTCCACTAGATAGATAGATAGATAGATAGATAGATAGATAGATAGATAGATAGATAGACAGATAGATAAGATAGAAAGAGATACACATGGGGCCGCTAGGTGGCACAGTGAGTAAAACACTGGCCCTGGAGTCAGGAGGACCTAAGTTCCTATCCCGCCTCAGACTCTTAACACAAAGAAAAAAACTAGCTGTGTGACCTTGGGCAAGTTACTTAACCCCAACTGCCCTCCAAAAAAAAAAGAAAGAGATACATATATGTGTATGCAGATATAAATATATTTATGTTGACCTGGCTTTGAGATTTCCCTCTCTTCTGTGTAAATGCAAATTCATTTTAGTTGATTAATGGTGCATATTCAGAGCCACTCAGTCCATTGGCATTTATCTGTTAAGCATTTATTATGAGCCAGACACTGTGATAAGTGAGCACTAGGAACCCAGAGAAGCAAAAGCACGACCCCTGCCCTCAAGGAGCTCTCACTTGCTCATGAGGGAGCCAACATACAAATAACCGCGTAAACACAAAACGCATTTCACTTGTAAGTGAAATGAGAGGCTGAGGGGAGAACACAGCGGTAAGGACAAAAACATGAAAAGGTTTTGGGGTCAAAGATTCAAAGCTGAAAGCGGCCACAGAAGCCATCAGGTCCAATTTCTTCATTTTACAGATGGGGAATTGGAGGCCCATGGAGACTAAAGGACTTGGCCAAGGTCTCCCAAGGTAGCAAGTGTCAGGCCTAGGGTTCAAACCTTGATGTTCTGACTCCCAATCCAGCTCTAATTACAAGGCACAACAGCACCTCACAATCCATGAGGCTCTCAGCCTCCCTGAGCATCAATTCTCCCCAAAGGTCAGATAGTTTCTGAGGGCTCTTTATTTCCATTATCATATACTATAATCAAATAGACTACCAAACAAATGGCAAGTGTCTTCCCCAATCCTTACACAGTACCCCCACCCCCACCCCAGGTACATCTCTTAGCAAGATAGCTTCACTTGGATAAGAAGGCAGATCTAGGCAGGGAGGGATTAATGCCCTTTGTTATAGGAAGGTCAATTATGAGGGCGGGAGAATGTAGCAGGGGCAAGAAAGGACCTGATAATGTGATACAAAATTAAGACTAAGGAGTTCAAAAGTTCTCAGTGGGGTTGGGGGAGGGATAAATTAAGGCAAAGAGATGGAAGGTAGCACTTAGAGGTCTAATTCAAGCCAACCTCTCTCTCAGGTAGTGTTTGTACCATGAAGTAAGAACTTTCAAGCAGCAAGGCTGGGTAGCTGAACATCTGGGTTCCCTCTATTTTGCTAAAAATGGCAGCTTTTCCCGAATCCAAGGAGAATTAGAAGACAGAACCTATACACATGTCACAGACCCCAAAAAAGGTTCAGTGGGTTGTGGTGGGAATAGGGGAAAGGATGGAAGGAGTATTAGCACAACACAGAAGTCCATGGCAGTTGGAAATGGCTGTGGGGATGAAATGGCCTTGATGTCAGAGATTCACTGCAGGATCTTGAGCTTCCGTAATTCTTATGGTCCCAGAATAGTCTGTGATCCCACCAACAGAGTGAGGGGGATCTGCTAGGGAGCGGATGGGACTAAGAATCTGCTTGAGGTAGGCTGGTGGTATATAGAGTTTAGGTGGAGGATAGTCACAGTAAAGATACATCTTTAACAGTAAGGAAAGTATTGTCATATCTCCAAATAAATCAGTCTCCAATGAGAAGCCTTACTATAGAGGGGATGCTGGAGTTATTCCCAGTATTATTCCCAATATTCCCTATATTTCTGGGGGAATCACGGGAGAGACATTCAGTCAAGAAATAGCAGCTCCCACTTTTTTCCCCTTCTTCCTTCTCCCCACCTTCCTCCTTTTTTCTGCCTCCATAGCCAAAACAACTGCTCTGAATTCACCAACTGCTTTCTATGTCAGGGCAGAAACAGCAGGTCTTAGATCAAAACAGATTGTACATTCGCAATTTTCTGCATAAGTGTGTAGAACAAACTTCCTCTCAATGCTTTGCATCTCTCCTTTAGATACATTTAATAGGATTGAAGAACAGTGTCCATGAGTTCCATGTAGGACTCTGGACATTATGCAACCATTCTACACGCTGGGACCACCCACCCCATCCACCCTGGAAGTGCTCTCTCTGGATCTATGGTGTCATTTTATTATTTGACCCCTGCTGTGTCTCCAAACCTCATCACTTGTTCCCTTCAGAAAGAGGGTTCTTAGGGAATTCAGAAAGGAAGGGTTCTTAGTGTCTGTGAGCTTTAAAAAAAAGTTTAGGTATTTCAACATAATTGGGTTACTTTGTAATACTTTGTATTTTATATTATGCATTTTAAACATTATTCTTAGCAGGTATCCCTAGGCTTCACCAGCCTGTGAAAGGAGTTGATGCCACACACACACACACACACAGTGAAGAACTTCTGCGCAAACTGAAATTTAATATTTCTTTCAACCATGAATATAGGTAACAAACATCATTCCAGAGGTTTCATCAGTCTGCTAAAGAGTCCATGCCACCAAAAAGGTCAAGAATCCTTGGAAAACCTTCCTAATGTCTTTGCCTCGCATCCAAGGTTTTCCCTTGGCAAAACTGTGCAGTCAACTAAGTTTTTCTTTGGCACTCTCAGTATCTGACTTCTTTATCATTTCTCTACCTCAGAGGCATGCAGTCTTTCTCTTCCCTCAGGCACCCCTTCCCTCATCCCCTTTTTATTCTTAAAAGACTTTTTTAAAATATCTGACTAGCACTATGGTATGCAACTAAGTCAATTTGTTATATTTCCCAGGGCCATTTGCCTTTTCCTGTTTATTTTCATTGTGGAATAAAAGGCTGTCTCCAGCTGAAGGTATTTCTGACACCATCATACATACAAGGAAGGTACTGGAATTAGGGTGGGGTAGAAGGCAGGCTTCCTGGTGCCTCGGAAGTTGTGATATGTAGGTGGCTTAAAGTTTACAAACAAGGTCAATCTTGCCTCCACCCTTCTCTGTCCCTTTATTCCTTGACCTGGACTGCCCACTGCCTTCCTTCCCCTGGGCTTAATGTTTAGCTTTGGCCTAGTTTCTCCTTCTCTCTTTAACTTCTCAGACAATATCCAAATCTCCAGGATCTTGGACCTCATCTCTGTCATCACCATCAGTACCATCATCTGTTTCTGCACCTTCTTCACAATTCTATGGAAAAAGCCTATTTGGATCTGGGTGTGGTCACCATCTCCTTCATGTCTGGTAGCAATGCTCCCCAGCAAGGCCATTGTTGGGCAAAATGGAAAAGTTAGACAAATGCCATGGTTTATTTTTCTAGCACCCTTCTCGCTCTATACTCTTTTCCCTCCTTTCAGTATCTTCTTTAGTACAGTTTCTTCCCTGCTCCCACCCAACTGTCTACAACTCTCCAAAAGCCTGTGTCCGCACCTGAACAGATAAAGGAGAATCTTGGAGAGGGAATCATCAATCCAAAGGAATGAATTTCTCTTTTTAAACATTATTATTATTAAATGAATTTCTAAAGGTTTTAGAACTTCAGTCCTCCTTGACTAGACTAGTAATAGATATGCTGCAGGGAGGGAAATTTTCCTGACAACTCTCATATCAGGGTTTGAGCTACTTTGACCATGTGCAGTGTTAGCCTTAGATGTCTCACATCAGGGCTCTGGCCCTTCTTGATCTCCTATCTTAGTCCCCAGGTGGCTCTTCCCAGTGGTACCCAGATAGGGCTGGGCTTCAAAGGAAAGCAGGAGGACAGCTCCTGGGGAAAAAAGGAATGTTAAGGTCATTCTGCAATGTCTTTGTCCCTGGCCCCAGGCACCTGCCTCCTCTTAGGCCTTTAAGGTGTACACCAGGCATTAGATGGAGATGAAATACCTGTGAACCTCTCAGTTCACTTGGGGGTGGAACTTCCTCTACCTGGTGGCTGGTGAGTTAGCCCTCTGCAGTGTAAATGGGGGAAGGGAAAGCCCATTCTGGGGAGACACAAAGTTCTAAGCCAGAGCTAGGAGAGTATTCCATCTCCTGTACCCTCCTCTAATACAGATAAAGTGTTGTGATTTGAAAACACTACAAATAACATCTATTCTTATGGCTCTTGTCTTTGAAACAATTCCTATTAAAATTACCCCATCTCAGTAAGGGCTAAAGTTTTAGAGAAAAGTTATTATCTAGCTCCTTCCTAATTCCTTTGTCTTGCCAGAAAGGCGAAGTTATCCTTTAACAACATCTATTCATTCAGTAAAAAAAAGTTTACTATCATTGTCAATAATATCCAACATTAAATAGCACTTCAAGGTTCACAAGGCATATATATTACCTCATTTGATAATATCAAGCACTTCCTATGGCCAAGGCACCTGACACAAAATTAAATTTGGTGATCCTATAATTCCCACCTGTGGGTCAAACATCACCACCTCCTCTGCCAGTAGCAAACTCTAAACTCCCAAACCAGTCAACAAACAAAAATTCCTCCTTACAAATGAACATTGGAACTAGGGAGAGAATAAGGGTAGGAGTGCTATGTGACACTTTACTCTTTTCCCTATTTGGCAACAAGTTCTTCTAATTACCTTATTTAAAAAAAATTGTTTTGTTGATGCATTTTGCTTTTATTCCTACTTACCAACTGCTTCCCAATTACTCACACACATCCTGTCTTCTAGAAATAAAAAAAAGCAGTTAAGTAAAAACCATCCCAAATACTGAAGGAAACTGATACCAAAAGCAAGGTTTCACTTCCCAGTAGAAATGAGAAAAATACATCTCAACATCAGTCATGTGGAGCCAAGTTGGTCACTGCATTTCTCTTGATCTCTATTGTTCTTTATCTTTTAGAATGGTCCTCATTTACATTATTATAGCTCTTTTGTCTATTAGTCTCCTAAATCTGATATGCATGTTTTTGTACCTGTTAATTTACTACCAGAAGTAGTAATTTACTGCTGGGTCAGCAGGCAAAAAATGTGATTTCTACATTCCATCAAATCTGTAGTCTTCTCTATGTGGTTATTACTTCCAAGAATGCAGGTCTTTACCCATTTTTGATTATCCATTCTGCATAACTACAAAAATAACAAATATAGGGGCAGCTAGGTGGTGCAGTGAATAGAGCACAGGCCCTGGAGTCAGGAGGACCTGAGTTCAAATCCGGCTTCAAACGCTTAACACAAAACTAGCCGTGTGACCTTGGGCAAGTGTAATGGAAATGCAGATTTAAAGATCTTCCCTGCCCCTAGCTTAAGTGCACCTGGAGCCTGTGGTGGGAGGCTTGTTTTTCAGGAAAGCCCATACTTTGATACTTTGTGATTGGGCAGTGGGTCCAGAAGGTTGTTACATTCTCTGAGCCAGGAGAAGGCTATATAAACTCTGATGAGAGGCTTTGCTTTGGGGCTCACTTTGAGAAGTGTTGTGTGATTTGACCAGATGAGACTCTGGGAAGCGTTGTTGAGAGCCCCCCAGCTTTGAAAACCCAGATGTTGATGCTTCCCTCTCTGGTAACTGTGATTTGGTATTGATATAATGGTTGGACAGTTTGGAAGCCTGTCTGTTTGATTTGTAAGTTCTGTAACTCTGAAGTTCGGGGTGCTGACCTTTTTCCCCTGAACTAGGTAATGTATGTTTGTTTGTTTAAAGTAAGCTTGTTAACCCATTTTGAGTTGCTTTCCTTTTGAAAAGCAGATCTAAGAACCTGTGTTGGCAGTCACCCTGGGGATATTGGGGTGCTTGCTGCTACAAAATGGCTACGAGGGATGGGATCTGCTGAGTAAAAGGAAAGTATGGGGGCTGGGATAATTGTTTGTTTCCCAGTTGTGGTAGCTGTGATTCTGTGGAGCCATGGAGCAGGAGAGAAGAACAGCCTGCATGCTGACTTCACTGAGCTGAGAGCAGGAATGGTGAGCTGCCTGCATGGAGACCTATGGAGAAGCCTGGAGCTGCTGCCTTCTGCTGGAGGAGAAGGAACCCAGGAGTTTGGAGTTCAGCCACAGGACGAGATAAGGACTGTGAGGCAAAGCAGGGGCACTGATTGTGTTTCCTTGCTGCATCCCACAGTTTGGGACCCAGGGGGAGGATGGACTTGTGACTGGTGGGTGGGGTGAAGTGCCATGAACCCCAAGGACCCCACTTTGGTTTTGTTGCCCAGCTCCCTCTCTGGATTTGGAAGCAGGGGCTGGAGCAGTGTTGTGGGAAGGACACCCCCCTCCTCCCAAGAGAACTTTATGTGATAATGCTTTGTATTTTGTGAATTGATGTGAAAATGCAATGTACTTTAAGACCCAGTGGCCACTTTGGTAACTTTAGATGTACCTTGAAAATATGACTTAAGGGATGGTTAGTGATAATTGAAATGTAAATTGTCTATGCTATGGCCATCCTTAGTAAGACTTTACTGAATAAGTGACTAATTGTACTTTGAGATATTGTTACAGATAAGAAACTAATTGAGCTAATCAAGACTTTGCCCCATGAGTGGAAGACTTGTACTTTGAAAACTGATGTAACTGATCGAGTTAACTTAAGAGTGACTACTTTTTGATTTTACTTATAAGTGACTGAGTTAACATTTGCCCCATGAGTGGAAGACTTGAACTATTGTATTTTGAGATTATATTGTGATTTTCTTATGTACCTTGAAAATGTGACCTAAGGGATGTTTTAGTGCTAATTCAAATGTAAATTGTGTATGCTATAGGCATGAAAGATCTTGGGGCCGAATGTAATGGAAATGCAGATTTAAAGATCTTCCCTGCCCCTAGCTTAAGTGCACCTGGAGCCTGTGGTGGGAGGCTTGTTTTTCAGGGAAGCCCAACCTTGATACTTTGTGATTGGGCAGTGGGTCAAGGAGGTTGTTACATTCTCTGAGCCAAGAGAAGGCTATATAAGCCCCGAGGAGAGGCTTTGCTTTGGGGCTCACTTTGAGAAGTGTTGTGTGACTTGACCAGGTGAGACTCTGGGAAGCCGTTGTTGAGAGCCCCCCGGCTTTGAAAACCCAGATGTTGATGCTTCCCTCTCTGGTAACTGTGATTTGGTATTGATATAATGGTTGGACAGTTTGGAAGCCTGTCTGTTTGATCTGTAAGTTCTGTAACTCTGAAGTTCGGGGTGCTGACCTTTTCCCCCTGAACTAGGTAATGCATGTTTGTTTGATTAAAGTAAGCTTGTTAACCCATTTTGAGTTGCTTTCCTTTTGAAAAGCAGATCTAAGAACCTGTGTTGGCAGTCACCCTGGGGATATTGGGGTGCTTGCTGCTACAGCAAGTCACTTAACCCCAATTGCCCTACCTTCTCCCTCCAAAAAGCAAAATAATAATAATAATAATAACAAACATAATGATAATCATAACAATAATAGCTAGCATTTATGCAGCATTTTAAGGTTTGCAAATTGCTTTGCAAATATCATCTCCTTGTATCCTCCCAACATCCTCCTATCCATATACTCCCACAAGTTTGTCCACTGAATATTCCAGGAGCATTCCACCAAGAAGCCTACCAACAGACACAAGGACTATCCATCAAGTATTCCTCAATCTTGCCAAGTGATTAGCCTTTTCTGTTTTACTGAGAGAAATAATTATTTTTCAATTATATTAATAACCAATTATTAAATTAGGAGTGAGGCTTTTCCTTTCTATTTCCTCATTCAGGGACCAGCCCTTGCAGGTCATTCAGTCAGTCTTGGAGGGACATTGCTGATAGATAAGATTGCCTAAATCCTCCCAGTACCTGCTCCTCAATCTTGGACAGGACTCCTCCCAACTAAATGACTTTACTATTATCTAAAGTATAAACAGAATCCAGTCTAGGTGAGTTTTTGCCCTCAAGGTAATGAGCCTGGAATCTTCCATTAGAATTTGGGGTCACCCAGTTTATGAAAGAGAAACAACCAGGGTGGTCTGGGTAGAAATGAGTTCCTTTATCCCAGATTGCTGGAGGCAGCTGAGTCTCATGATCAAACCAAGTTCTCAGCAAGAGGAGCTGAAGACTTTTAGCCCATCTCCTTATTTGGAAGTCCACCTTCCCTTCCCCTGAATTAATTGTTCACCAGTCAGGGTTGATTTTCACCTGTCAGGGGCACCTTCTTTCCCAGAGGTATTTAAGCATTCAAGGATCACCATGGTTTTGCCTTTGGTTATCCAGAGAGACCACTGACCATCATCAATTAATTGATTATTTGCTAGCCTAATTAATAAATTGATTATTAATTACCCAGAAACTCTGTCTCTTGGACTTTTCATTCATCTCATTACCCATTCTTTGATGATATAGTTTTAAAGTGGCATTTTAATTATTGCATTTAAACAAAATATTCCAAATATCATGCAGTGTTTTCTTTAATAAAATTTCATGTTTAACTAATGCTGAATGCTGTTCCATCTTAAGAACCTCACCCCAACTTTGCCTCTTTCCTGGGCTCACCTCTTTATTCTACTATGTCAGTTCACAATATCCTACACCTGAGCAAAACATCAGGACTCCTCTAACAAGACCAAAAGTGGATTCTGGGACATCCACTGGGCTGGTTATCTCCAGGACAAGGTCACCATTCCCCGTCTCATCCATGGGATTGAGGTTAATGAGAGATTCATCATCATCATCATCATCATCATCATCACCATCATCAGGGTCAGGTCAGATTCAGGGTCAAAATTAGGTTAGTGGAATTTACAAGGGAAGGGTCAACACTATGGAAAATCATCAATAAATAAAGGCAAAAGAATTGTCCCAAGGTAAGAGGTGCAGAGGGATGGGTATGGGAGAATCTAGCTCCAATAAACATTATAAAAAAGGGAAAGGAGCCAACCACAAGTGAAGGAAAAAGACAGCTGACTTTGAAGGCCAGATCCTGCTCTTAGTAACTAAGGGTAGGTTACAGAGGATATGTATATCAGAAGTAATTCTAAATCCATCTTAGAATGATTCTGCTAAACTCTCCCCACACTATGTATTATTTCTATGTGTTACTTCAAAAGCAACAATTTATCAATGACAGAGAAAGTTATAAAAAAATTCATTAAATATTTCTTTAAAAAATGTCAGTTTAAAGGCCACGAATGATAAGAGGGATGAAGGTTAGAAAATCTTGAAGGCCTGTGATCACACAGATTAGATGAAATGAAGAAAATTAAGTTTCAGCAAAAAATCATTTCCCTGTTGCTCCCCAATGCCAATCACTGCCCCTAACTCTCTATGTGACTTTAAGCAAACAGATTAAACATTCTCTTCCTTAGGCTTAGGGTCTGAAAATGGAAATTATTTCATGCCCATCCCTACCTCCCCCAGGAGGATTTATGCATTAATTTAATTCAATAAAACTTTATGGGGGATCTGTTTTCTGCAAGGCTAGGTGCACTGAATTATTTTCATCCAGTAATCAGTTCAAAGTCTGGCTTCGTACTGATGAGAACATGCAAAGAAACAGGAATTTTGATGGGAAGTGAGAATGAATAACTTTTAACGAGTTAGAAGACTCAATTACCAAAAGGACAACAATAAGCTATTTTAGATTTGAAGTTCAATTCAATTCAACAATTTTTTAAGTGCCCAAAATGTGCAAGGAACTGGTCTAGGCACTAAGGAGACACCTTCCCACCCCTACCTATCCCCCTACCCCCCCCAAAAAGCATGTAAAATAAATATTATAAGTATTATCACTCTAGGCTGCAAATGAGGAAAGTGGGGCTCAACTTAAGTGACTTGCCTAAGGTCACACAGCTAGAAGGGACAGAGGTCTCATTTGGACCCAGTTTTGTGCTTCAGGATTGAAAAAGAAACAGTTGATGTCTAATTACAGTGACTAGACTGGGCCCTCAAGAAAACATGAGAAAATAGGAATTTCTCCCTTCTTTGCAGAGGTGGTAGACCATGGGGGTGGAATATTACATACACTGCACTATTGGAACTCAATGTGTTTACTTGGTTGTGTGAAGTTGCTTTTGTTTTTCCTCTCCCTCATTACATGGTATGACCTTCTGGGAAGGGGAGGAGATGTGAAAAGATCTGGGAATAACAGTGCTATAAACACAAAAAGTATCCATTAAAAGTAAAATTTTATATAAAGCATCTGAAGGAGATAAATATAAATATAAATTTCAACTATTTTGAACTGTCCTGATAGCCTATACGCCACCAATAACCATTCATTTGAGTGATTGCAAAGCTCAGCTTTCCTCAATACATTCCAGTCTCTCCAACGTAGCCCAATATTTCCTAGTCACATTTGTCCCCTGTTCTGTTGGGAGAAGGAGAAGGAGAAGGAGATGTGGTGTGGCAAAATGATGTGTAATATGAGCCAAAGAACCTGAATTCAAATCTTGGCTCTGATTCATTCTAGCTCTGCAGCATTTAAGCTTTAGTATCTCTAAAGTGAGGATAGCATGCCTGTGATGACTACCTCACAGGATTGCTATAAGAAAAGGATTTTGGGGGCAGCTAGGTGGCGCAGTGAATAGAGCACTTGCCCTGGAGTCAGGAGGACCTGAGTTCAAATACAGTCTCAGACATTTATAACTAGCTGTGTGACCTTGGGCAAGTCACTTAACCCCAAAAAAGAAACAAAAAAAAATCAAATCCAAGAAAAGGATTTTTGCCAATATTAAAATAAGCACCCCATACAAGCCCATATAAGATAGCAAACTTAATCAATAAATGTTGTACGTCCTCTGACTGCTCCACCACCAAGCTGTTCCCCATCTCTCTCCCTCTCCTTTGGCCTCTCTACTCCCAGAGACACAATACTATTGAAATTAGGCCAATTAATAACCCTACAATGACCTCTAAGTGTTCACATGAAAGGAAGTTAAATGATGTGACAAATTTCAATGTTGTCTCGTTTTAAGAAAGCCACAGCCACCCCAGCCTTCAATAACCACTACCCTCATCAGTCAGCAGCCATTGAGGCAAGACACTTCACCAGGAAAAAAAAATTACAACTTACTGAAAGCTCAGATGATGGTTAGCATTTTTTAGTAATAAAGTATTTTTAAATTAAGGTATGTATTTTTAGACACAATACAACTGCACACTTAATAGACTATAATATAGTGTAAACATAATTTTTATATGCACTGGAAAACTGGCTTCATTGCAATATTCACTTTATTGAAGAATTCTGGAACTGAACCTGCAGTGTCTCTGAAGCATGCCTGTACATATATACCAGCTATTCTTAGTACTGCTTTAGAGGGGCTTACTCATGAAATTGTTAGCATGTATCTCCCAAAAAAGCATAGCATTTCATTCAACCAATCAGCAGGTGTTGTCACTACCCACTATCCTGGTCCTATTCAAAAAGTAAGTGTTGGGGCAGCTAGGTGGTGCAGTGAATAGAGCACAGGCCCTGGAGTCAGGAGGACCTGCATTCAAATCCAGCCTCAGACACTTAACACAAAAACTAGCTGTGTGACCTTGGGCAAGTCACTTAACCCCAATTGCCCTGCCTTCCCCCATAAAAAAAAAAAAAGACCAAAAAATAAGTGTTTAATTAAATGATGGCTCTCTGCTAGGCACTGCATTAAATGCTTTATAAATATAATCTCATGTGACACTGTTGCTATTGTAATTTTATAGATGAGGTAGCTGAGCCACAGAGTATTTAAGTGGCTTTCCCAGGTTCCCACAGCTAGGAAGTGTCTGAGGTTATATTTGAACTCAGGTCTTCCTGACTCCAGAACCAGCCTTCTATCCTCCATGCCACCTAAGCTGCCCTCAGAAGGATCAGGCACTGGACAAATTCCACACAAGCCCTGTCTTGGCAGTTTTTTACTCCATCTGATGAGGGGAAATGTCTGGGATATGTCATCTCACTGGCCTAAGTACAGATCTATACAGTCATAAGCATCTATAAGCCACCTACTGGATAATTCTGCCTTTTTCACCCCAGAAACCTTGGTGAAATGTAATCAGCCCCCACTCCCACCCCCCCAGGAACAGAAAGAATGTGCTTCACTGTGTATAGCAGTTTACTCTGTGCAGAATCAATAGCTGGAATAAAAACACAAAATAAACTATATACCACACTGATGTGTGCTGCACATCCCCTGGCCACTGCTCCTAAGAGCAGGCAAAAAAAAGGGACTGGGAAACACACCTCAGTTGCCAACCAGTGATGGTCACCTCATTCATCAAGGGATTAGATGAAAGATTCAGGAACTCTTAATCCTTGTTCATCTCTGCTTCTTGTGACATGAGGCATGGACTGAGAGAAGCAGAAACACCCACAATCAATGTTTTTGTCTTTAGTGTTCTATCACTAAAAGAGGCCTCCATCTGCTTCTTTCCATGGCCAGTTCATGATGGAGTATAGGCAAAGTAAGCCAGATTCTGGGAGAAATCATCTCCTCACTACTCAGTACCTTGCTACCTATTTCCCAGCTATGCTCTTAAATGTGAGACCTCCTGTTTTAAATCTTAAGAAGTATCCCATCTTCTCCTTCCCCTCACCTCAGCTTTCTGGCTTACTGATGGGGTCAGTCTAAGGCACAGAACAGAGGCTATCAGGTGAGAATATACATTTAGTCCACTGCTACATCCACTTAAGATATAAGGAAGGCTAAGACATTGCTCCCTGAATGACTCCCTTCCATTCTGTATTTAGGACAATTTCAAGCCAAAGAGAATTCATTAAAAGCAGAATCCTTCCTTCTCTTCTCAGCAGCAGATCCCCTCCCCCAAGTTTGAAAACACTTGTAACAGCAGCATCAGCAGGACCAAGCACAGCTGTCTGCCACCTCTATATTTTATTGTAGGTTGGATGATATGTTGGTCTGTTAGCACACTGCCTTCCCTCCTTTCCATTCCTCCATTTTCCCTTATTCATTCCATTACCCTTCTCAACTTCACAATTTTTTTCTCATCAGTCTTTATAGAAAAAGAAAAATATTTTCCCCTAGAATTTTTGATCAAAAACCCCAACACTTTGTTAGTGTTTGTGTGCATGTGTGCATGTAGATCTTTAAAAATGTAAGTTTATTATTTCAACAATTTCTTGTTTCATTTCTACTATGAACAAGGCACTATCAGCGGTATTAATCCTGACAACTCTCCCATACACACAAATTAAACTTCATCTACACTGGAACCCAGGTGGGCACAGGAACAGATATGAAGAGCTAGGGAAGGATTCAAATCATTTTGTCTGCTAGATAACTGTGAGAATAGAATGCCTACCACAGAATAGGTATTCATTTTGGAACCAATTCACTAGAGCCAAAAGATGATGCAGAGGCCAGAAGAGAGAGACCACCTTTAGAGACAACAAAAGCAAGACTGTACCAAGACAGTCAAAGAATTCTGGGGGGAAGTCAGAGATCAGTCTAGTCAGAGATAGGAAAACCCAATACTGGACTAGGAAGTCAATAGATTAGGGACAAATTACAAGGGAATAGATAACTTGGATGTGATTTTCATTTACTCTCTCTCGTTCCTTTTAAAGTGGCAGCATATTCCTCCTCCCCACCCACCCGGAGACTAAATTGCAGCACGTTAAAGTGTCCTTGAGAAACTGCTTGACACAGGCCCTGCTCTCTAAGAGTTTATAATATAGGGGGGGAGGGGATATGCATATAAATAACTGATACAAGGCATCAGGTGGCATAAGAATCATACCGATATTAAAAGCATTATCCTGGAAGAGAGATTCATGCCTGACTGCTGTCATCAGGAAGAGTAAGATCTTGATGGGTGGGGAGAGATTGGAGAGGAATATGAACCAAGGCTGGAGAAGCCAGTACCCCTGCTGAGTATCCTCTTGCACTGGGGAAATGGATCTTTAATGGAAGGAACAAATGGACACAAGGATTTCCTGAATATACTCCCACACTCTCCTCTCATACTACTTTAGCCTGTAGGGAAAGCAGGCTCATACTTAAAGTGGTTGCTATAAAGCATTCGTTCCACAGAGTTTACTTCCAAACGTGTCATAGCCACTGGAGATAACACTTCCTTGCTTCAGGACATGCTGGCTTTTGTAAAGCCAATTGCTTGCTCCTTAGAGTTATACTGGCACACTGGGCTTGGCTGCCAGCAAACTATGATATTCTTGGATCTCTTGCAACTTCTGCAAGAAGGTCCTTTTGACCACCTAAAAACTCACAGGGTTGTAGCCTTATCCATTCCATCTCCAATACCCTCTTACCAAAGACCAGAAAAGAACAGATGCCACAAAGAATAGAAGCATAAATAGGGTCAAATGCTCATGGGCCATACTGGTAGAGGCCCTCATTGGAAGACAAGATCTCCTTCTCTTATCCAAAGGCTTACAGCATTTTGTCCTCTCCATTCAAAACCAAAGAGATAAAAAGGCTTGTACAATTAATACTTTTTGTGGGCACATCCAATTCCACCCCAGCAGTCAGTCAAAAGACTTTTCTTCATACCACAGTAAGCAGACAGAAACAGCTACAGAAAACTTGGGAATGTTCTAAATTACAATAAATGAGGTTATGCCTTCAATTCCCCATCATGAACTTCCAAAGAAGACTCAGCCTCAATGCAGAGGTAATGATTCCACCTGACAAAGCAAATGGTGCCATTCTGTGAGGGACTTGGCTCTCATTGGTCAATCCCCCATTACAGAAATTTTATGATTAACTAAAAGAGATTCTCCAAGTTAAATAAAAGCAAAGGTGACCATAGGGAAGGACAGAAAAATTTATGTTGGAAAATATTTCAGGAATAAGTAATGGGCCGTAAACTTATAGACATGTGAAAACTTCATACTCATGCATTATAAAAATGTTGTTCAGGAAAGGACTGGGAATGTGCTGGCCATGTTGTGTTGTAATAATATCCCCCCCAAATGAAACTGAGTGTATTTTAACAGACGGGTAACAGCTCATTACTAATGTGGGAACTATTCCTGAATCCTCAGCTTAAGCACCATCAGACCACAGGCTGGTTTGTGCTAAGATCAAAAGTAATAGGGCAGCTAGGGCACAGTGAATAAAGCACTGGTCCTGGAGTCAGGAGGACCTGAGTTCAAATCTGACCTCAGACACTTAACACTTACTAGCTGTGTGACCTTGGGCAAGTCATTTAACCCCAAATGCCCTGCCTTTCTCCCTCCAAAAAAAAGGATCAAAAGTAATGCAAAGTTTGAAGAATAAAAATGAGAAAAAGATGTGGTTTGCAAATTATTGCTTGTCCTTTGTTTTTGAAGAGGACCAATGACATCACGGGTGATGTATTGATTCATGGGTAAACTGGAGTTAAGGGAGGCAGAGTTGCACACAGACATTAGCCCTACTCTCTCTTCCAGAGTGATCAGAGTCCAGTGGCAAGACAAAATCAAGATGAGAGGACTTGGCATCTTTCCTGTCTGACCAAGCTCTGTGCACTCCAGCACCTGCTTCAGCCGCTTTCATGGCTGTTGGAACAAATCGTTCTCATTCACCCATGCTACCAGGGGCAGTCTCCACGTGCTTGGGGTAGACATCCCCCCCTAAGTCACAAATAGGAGTGAGGCCTGTCAGTTACTCTCAACCCAATTTAGCCCACCTGCCAAGATGGGTTACTGGGGTGTAGCCACGTGCATGCTACAGCTTTGGCAGGCAAGTAAAGCAATGTCAGAATGACCTATTTAAACAAGTTACTGATGCCAAAAAATGAGAATGCACTAAACAATCAATCACTATTTACTAAGCAACTACAAACACGCCAGGTGCTGGAGGCACAAAGACAGCTCCTGACTTTGATGATGATAGCAGTGGGTACCACTCATAGAGTATGGGTAAGGTTTACTGAGCATCCTATGTGTGTGATCTCATTTGGTACTTGGAACATCCCCGTGAGGTGTTTTCTGTTATTATTCTGCCTTACAGATGAGGAAAATGACTCTGAGAGATGCTGAGACTCGCTGAGAATCCTACAGTTAATAAGGACCTGAGGAAGGATTCAAAATCACATATTCCTGACTCCAAAGCTAACACACCTTATACACTACACCACCCAGATCCTCACACATGAGTACAACTGTCTATCTAGACTGTGTGTGTGTGTGTGTGTGTGTGTGTGTGTGTGTGTGTGTGTGCGCTCTCACATGCATGCTGGCTACGTGGCACAGTGGATAAAGGGCCAGGTCTGGGGTCAGGAAAACACATCTTCCTGAGTTCAAATCTGGCCTCAGACACTACTAGATGTACTCAGACACTACCTGGTCAAGTCACTTTACCCTGTTTGCCTCAATTTCCTCACCTGTAAAATGAGCTGGAGAAGGAAATGGCCAAGCACTCCAGTATCTCTGCCAAGAAAACCCCAAATGGGGTCAGGAAGAGTTGGACACGACTGAAATGACTAAATAACAACAAATATACATATACACACATATTTATACATGTACATAGATACACATGTGTATATATTTATATATGTATAGATGTACTATACATATATCTAGTACATACAGCAGTATGTACATATGTGACTGGAGGAAAAAATATTGACATTGATTACAATAATTTCATGCAAAAGTTTAGTTGGACATAACTAATATGGAAATATGTTTTGCATGATTCCACATATATAACCTACATCAAATTGCTTACTGTTTCAGGGAGGAGAGAAGGTAGGAAGGTAGAGAATTTGGAACTCAAAAAATTTTCTTAATGAATGTTAAAAGTTGTTTTTACAGGGGCGGCTAGGTGAGAACCTGAGTTCGAATCTGGCCTCAGACACTTGACACATTTACTAGCCTTGTGACCTTGGGCAAATCACTTAACCCTAATTGCCCTCCAAAAAGCAAAAATAAAAAAGTTGTTTTTAAAAGTAATTAGGAAAAAATAAAATATTCAAAAAAAGTTTAGTTGGAATAGCTCAATCACCATAAATATATAATCATCATATTAAAGTATAAACCAATTAAATTATATAATTAAAGACACAAAAAAGAGTCTAAAAATGACTTTAGTCAGTCAATAAATATTATTTAATGTCCAAGTGACACTACATAGCAGCCAAGACCAGTGATGGTTTGACAGTGGTCCCTACACATTTTTGATCATGTATCCCATAAGTAAAATCTTTTAGGGGCGGCTAGGTGGCGCAATGAATAGAGCGCCAGCCCTGGAATCAGAAGGACCTGAGTTCGGATCCGGCCTCAGACACTTAATCCACACAAACAAAAACCTAGCCCTGTAACCTTGGGCAAGTTACTTAACCCCAATTGCCCTAAAGGGGCGGCTAGGTGGCGCAGTGAGTAAGAGCGCCGGCCTCGGAGTTGGGATGACCCAAGATCAAATCCGGCCTCAGAAAATGAGCACCCACACATAAATAATGACTAGCCCTGTAACCTTGAGCAAGTTACTTAACCCCAATTGCTTTAAAAAAAAAATCTTTTAAATACTTATCCACAATATATGTATACTGACTTACTTTAAATTAAGTATGTAGAATACTGTACTAATATATTATGTACATAATAAAACATGTAAAATTAGACCTAAAATGGTCAAATAAAGATGAAATAAATACTTTTAAAATAATTTTCTTTATTAAGGGTACAAAAACATTTCTACTTTTACTAAGAAATGTGGTTGAAATCTTGACTTAACACTGCAATAGAATCCTATCATGAGTAAAACCAGAATGGAATAAAATCACAAACATGAAACTGATTACAGTTAAACAAGAAATGACTCATATTAATATGGGAATTATTCCTGAGTCATCTATCTATTTACAAATCAGGTTGGTAAGTTCAACTTACTCTGATGTTTGGCTTTAATGACTGTCAGAGCAAAAAAAAAAAAGATAATTCACAAAGATATATAGAGATCAAAGGAAAAAAGTACATTTTTGGCTACAATCACTGTTATGATACTCATTTTTTTAGTCCTATCCACCAATCATGCAAAGCTTTTTGCTAAAAATTCAGCTCGTAAATTTCTACCTTCCTTAATGTCAATTGTTCTTGCAAATCAGAATCTGATTTATTTTTGTATTTTTAACAAATGGGTTCAACGCTCACTTAAACCCTTCATGTAAAAGATTAGTAAACAGATGTGAACATTCTTTATCTAATTTTTTTTTAACTCTGAAGATGTGAGAGTATTTCTAGGTAACAGGTATTTTCAGGGGGAAAAAAGCAATGTTAGTTTTTAGATGTCATTTTTATCAGGTTGGTTTCATACTTTGATTAGCTTATATCTCAAGGCTTTCTATAGATTAGGGAAAAGTTCATCATTGATAATAGTATATACAAATTCCTATTTCAAATACTCTTCACAATTTTGAATTGTTTTAGCAGAACTTGTCAGATCTCAGTTGCTAGTTTTATTGCATAATGGGAATGTCAATGAGTGAAGAGAAGTATCAGCTCTTCCATTTTCTTGTTTCTCAATTGTGTGCAAATTATTCATATTATTATCCTCAACCTGTGGTTTCTTTGTAGGAATCTTTTAAAGCCAACTGTCCATTTTGTGGGGGCTAACATAGTTTAAACTAGATTATAAAATTCACAAATCATTTAGCAGGGCATGCAAAATGTAGTACTCTGGACATCTTCTGGTCAAGATGAGACCTGAAGAGGAGGGCAAGCACCCAGTTCCCACATACCTACCCCAGAAAAACACTGAAGTTTACACTAGAGCAAATAATTATCAAAAAAATCCAATGAGAAACCACAGAAGGAATTTCTCCTGACCTAGAAATTCACATCAACCAGAAGTCCAAGGGCAGTAGGAAAGGGTGCCACCAACAAAGATGTTCCATTGCAGAGTGGTGAGGCCAGAGCTGGGAAAGGGACAGTTTCAAGGCTATGTGTGGAGGCAGCAAGAGCAAAGAGCTCTTCTTGAAAAAATCCATGGTGGTCTTAAAGTTCTAGGGAGGAGACCTTCTAAGTCAGTACCTGGAAAGTTCATTGAGGGGAGAAAATTTAATTATTATTGAACTCCCTGAAAATCACAATAAAATAAAAGGTATGCAACACTATTCCAAGAAGCCACAAATGAAAACCACCTAGATCTTTCAGAAGTAGAGGTCAAAGTAAAAACAGAAAAATTAAAATCACCTCCAGAAAGGAACAAAAAGATAAATCCCAGGAATGCCAAATTCCAGAGCTCCCACATCAAAGAAAAAATACTGCAAGCATCACATCCACCCCCCCCCCAAAAGTACAGATCAAGTACGAAAGGGCCACAGTCACCATCACATACGATCAGACAGCTTCTACTATAAATGAAAGGAGATCCTGAAATACAATATTACAGATGCAAAAGAGATAAAGCATAACCAAAAATAACTTTGTAAAGCTGAGTATCCTCCTGTACTGGGGAAATGGATCTTTAATGAACCAGTAGATTTCTAAGCATTAATGATGAAAAGACCATAGTAGCATAGAAATTTTAAAATATAAGTGGAAAGAGGAAAAGGGACAAGAATCTACTATCTGCCAGACACTGTGCTAAATGCTTTACAAATATCATCCAATTTAATCCTCACAACAATTCTGTGAAGTAGGTGCTACAGTAGAGGAAACTGAGGCAGACAGAGGTTAAATGACTGTGAGGTAGGTGCTGTTATTATCCCCAATATTATTACAGTAGGGGAAACTGAGGCAGACAGAGGTTAAATGACTGCCCAGGGTCACATAGCTGGTAATGTTTGAGGCTGGACTTGAACTCAGGTCTTCCTGAGTATGGCAACTACCTCCCAGTGTTGCTGTGAGGAGAAAATATTTGTTAAAAGTGCTTAACATAGAATCTGACATATAGTAGGTGCTATGTAACTGTTTATTCTCTTCCTTTCCTGACTCCAGGGCCAATGTTCTGCCCATCTTACCACCTGGAAATGTAAATACAAGAACCTAGAAATCTAGAAAGGTAAATTTATATTGAATAACTGGAAACTGTATGATGATGCAGTGCTAACAGAGAGGGAAGAAGAAACAAATGTCACTTCAGGACTGTAATATCTTCAAAGGAAAACAGAGGTCCTAGTGGTGGATTAGTACTATTCTATGTATTTGAAGAAAGGAAACAGAAGAGAGGGGGAAAAGATATACCAGTATAGAAAGGAGGAAAAAAGGGAGTGGAATTTGCTATTCTTATAACTGGGGTACATAAAAAGAAGTACATACAAACATGGAAAAAGATGTGGGAAGAGTGAGCATCAGATAAATACCACTCTTACCTGAAACAAAGAAGAGTTGAACATACACATATACACTTTAGTGTGGAAACATACCAAACGCAATAGGGAAACATACAAGGACGAAAAGGGGGTGGTGTTGAAGAGAGAGGATAATGCCTTAGAGAGAATAATCACAAATAAAACAAATTTTCTGATCAGAAAGGGATATTAAAAGTAAAAAAAAAAATAGAATCTAAGGGCATATCTAAGGCTGCTTCTTATATAAGCTGGGGAATGGCTAAAAAAATCATGGGCATATTAATGTAATAGAATATTATAACACTATAAGAAAAAATAAAAGAGATTATTTCAGGGAATACAGGGTGATATAAAATGACACAGTGAAGTGAGTAAAACCAGAAGAACAATTTATAGAAGGTAGGAATGTTGTAAAGAAAAACAATTTTGAAAGACTTAAGAACTCTACAAAATGCACTGACCAACTGTGTCTCCAGAAGATCTACAATGACATGTTATCCATCTCCTGACAAAGAAGTAACAGAAGTTGTAAAAAGATGAAAAAGTTTTTAGACACAGCCCCTATGTAAATTCATTTTGTCTGACTATGTGTATTTGTTACAAAGGTTTTTTTCTCTCTCTCTTGGTTTTTAATGGGAGGGGTTAGGTATGAGGAAGGAGGATTAGCAATACTGATATTAAAAAAAAAAGTAAACAGAAGTTCAGGAAAAAAATAGAAATAGCTTTGAGAGTAACTTGAAAATTTTATTATGTGCTTTTTAAAAAAGTAAGCAACATAAAATCAAGATTTATGGTTTCATATATATATATATATATATATATATATAATCTTTTTGTGTTCTGCCATGTACATGGAAATGTTCCTTTTGTGTGTGTGTGATTTCAGAATTTTTAAAATGAGAAGAAAAAAATGCAACATGTTGAAAGCAAATAAATGAGTCAGCACCTCAATGTTTTGAAACTCCCACTTCCTCCTCCATGTACCTGATAAATCATTCATGATACATAATTACCTGACATATGGATAAAGTAAGGTTCCAGTATGAACTCATGTATTAAAATATAAGTAACATTTAATTCTTTCTTTTTGTTTTTTAGATGAAAAGAAATACAAAAAGAACATTTAATATTTTCTTTCTCACACCCTAGTGCATATTGTCTTACATAGACCATGTGGTAAGCATACCCAACTTTGGAGACCATTGGTTTAGAATATAAGTTTGTTTATAAAAGTTTACAAAGAATAATGCTGGAACATTATGCATACTATGACCTCATAAAATAGTGAGAAGCCATGGAAGGGAAAAAACAGACTAACAAAGGCTTGACAAAAAAAATTCCAACTAAGCAAAATCATTCTGGAAGGAGGACAATAAACAGAAGAAAGATGAAAAAAATCTGCAAAGATTTTTAAACACATGTACTTTTCACCACGAAAGACAGAGTAATAACCACAATTAAACATCAGCCTCCCAGATATGCTTCTAAAAGAAACAACAATAGAACTGAAGAAAACAAAAGTGGAGAAAGGAGCATGGACTAGGTCCACGAAGGAGGTGACATAATTTTGAGAGTGTTGAGGGATCAATTCTTGAAGTATCTGAAGAAAGAACAGATACCAAAAGCAAAGAAAAAGGCTCCGATCTCGTTATTAGCCAAGAAAGGTGGCCAAGAGAACATCAATTATTACTCAACCATATGCCTACTTCCATTTATATAAAAAATGTATGAGAATAATCTACATGTGCCTCAAGGGCATACTTGATGAGAGCGTTCAGAGAACAGGAAAGCTTTCACAAATAGTATTCCACAGTAGACCATATCTTTATCATCATACAATTGACAGAAAAAAATTTAAAATGTTCAATATTCTACTGAGCTTGTTGTTAGTTAACTATAAAAAACACATTTGATTCGGTAGAATAAAATGCCATGCTAAAAGCATTTTTCCAACGAGTTGTCTCCCATAAGTATGTCAAAATGATACAAGATTCCATGAAGAGCAAACCAAGTAATTTCGTTCAACAAATTTGATTATTACTATATATCGAGACATAAAGCTGAGTGGCTTTTGCTCACTAAAGGTGCTTACCACACTCATGGAGGAACTCCAGCACACAGGAAAATTTTCAAAATTTTCCTATAGATGGTGAGGTCCTCTAAAGATCACTACAAGTGGATATTCCTGAACTAATTGCTGTAAGACCCAAAACACAGAAGATGTTCCTAAATAAGATATACAAACATCCTAAAGAATTTGGCCTAACCAGCTGTAATGGAAATGCAAATTTAAAGATCTTCCCTGCCCCTAGGCCCTTTGATAGGTTTAAGAGACTCTGAGAACCTTCCTTGATTTGAAAATATACTCTGCCCCCTAATAGGCTGAATGTGGTCACATGAAGACTGTGGCAGGAGACTTGGTTTTCAGGAATGCCTACACCTTGATGCTGTGTGATTGGGCAGTGGGTCAAGAGGGTGGTTACATTTTCTGACCCAGGAGAAGGCTATATAATCCCTGATATGAGGTTTTGCTTTGGGGCTCACTTTGAGAAGTGTTGTGTGATTTGACCAGATGAGACTCTGGGCTGCCATTGAGAGCTGGCGACCCCTTCCAGCTTTGATGCTTCCCTCTCTGGTAACTGTGATTTGGTATTGATAATGGTTGAACAGTTTGGAAGCCTGTCTGCTTGATCTGCTTGTTTCTCTGTCTTGTAAATTCTGTCTGTATACTTTGAAGTTCGGGGTGCTGACCTTTTTTCCCCTGAACTAGGTAAATGATATATATTTGATTGATTAAAGTAAGCTTGTTAACCCATTTTGAGTTCCTTTCCTTTAGAAAAGCAGATCTAAGAACCTGTGTTGGCAGCCACCCTGGGGACGTTGGGGTGCTTGCTGCTACACCAGCTACAAAAGAAAAGTCAAGTCAATGTACATGCCCATTGTACAGACGATGATATAACAACAATAACAATACTAAAATTTAGATAAGCACTTTAAGGTTTGCAAAGCACTCTACAAAAATTATCTGATTTTATCCTCATAACAACCCTGGAAAGCAGGTTCTAGTATTTATAGATAAGGGAACTGACTCAGACAAAGTTTAAGTGACTTAACCAAGGTTACACAGTATCTCAGGCAAGATTTGAACTCAGGTCTTATTGACTCCAGGTCCAAACCCTTAACCACAATACCCTCTATCGACCTATTGAGCTCATCCATCAGAACATGTATCTTGGACAGTCCCCTGCAAATTTGCAATGAGCCAGGACCAGAAATGAGGCAGAAAGATGATAGCAGACTGGAATGACTTGGGGAAATTTCATTACTCTTACTGAGCCCATGTTTCTCCCTTGTGTTATCAAGATCCTTATAGTGTTTCTCTATGTATATAACTGAAAATTAAACACTCAATTTCTACAGGACTGAAGTTGAGGATCACCCAAAGAGCAGTGGAAAAGATACATGACTGGCATGTGACAAAATGCCCATGCTGTGATAGGCTACCTATAGGGTTCCATGGCAATGTAGCCATCAGCATATGACAGCCCAGGACCAAGGGAAGGAATACAGGGTGTTACAGTATGTTTCCAGGCACCTGGCAAAGGGCTGCAAAGTATCAGAAGACATCTATGGAGAGAAAGCACACTCCCTGAATGATAGCCATCCTCCTGGAGCTAAGCCTTAAGTTATGGCTGTGATTGGGGCTGTTCCTCTCTCCCAAAAAAATGAATGAGGGCTTAATGGAGCAGCAGTTCTCCTAATAATCTTTTACTTGCTGTGACAGTCATACCATACCCAGAGCTGTCATTCTGGGACTCTGAGATTCAGTCAACGCCAGAATCTGAAAGTACTTGCCTTCAAGATGATTGGCATAAAGGTGAATCTCTGGTTCAATTACTCTACCCATACAACATAATCTTTGACTTCTAAGGGCTGACACTACAAGGCATGAAACCAAAAGCATAAGACTGTCAAGATGAAGCCCTTCAGGGGATTTGTCCTACAATGGCTCATGGCCACAGATAAAAGACTCTGGGCATTGGCTTTTATTAAATTTTGGTTTTGTATCTTCCAGTGTTTTATGAAGGACAATATGTGTTATTCTACTTATGACATCATCAGAAACCAAATATTTTTGTGGACAAACTTTTACACTCTTGATACTAAAATCTGTCCTACTGCACCTGGTCCCCCTACCTCTAGGCACTTTCCCTCCTTAGCTACCATACATTCTGCCAGATTAAGCATACCAATCCACTATGTGCATCATGTTGTTCCCCTTCTCAAAGACCTTTAATGATTCTCTATTACCTCCAGGATAAAGCCAAATTCTTGTAGTCCTTTTATAGCATTTGATGCCCTACTTGAATAATCCGGTCCTAATTTATCTTCTACCACCTTGACTCCAAAAGTCCTACACAAACTGGTCTACCTATTGTTTCTCTCCTTGCACCTTTATCTCTAATAATAACCTTAAATACTTTAAATTATCTTCCCTAATCACCCAAATTAACACAATCTTCTTGAATTCCTATAGAATTTATCTTCTGAACTATCATATACCATTCGTCACTTGCCACCTTGTATTATAGTCTCCCTAACTAGATCCAATTATATTAACATTGACTGGTTACCTCCATGTTCAAGACATTTAGTTATAAGTTCCTGGAGGGGAGGACATCTTATACTTCTTTGCATCCCATGACAATAAAGACAGTAATGTGTGCAGAGTCAGTGGGCAACAAATGTTTGTCAAATGAACCAATTAATAATAGTTAACAAACATTCATGAACTACTTACTCTATGTGAGGCATCAGGGTAAGCAGTAGGAGATCACAAAGAAAAGCAAAAATGATCCCTGATCTTAAGGAGCTCACATACCAATGGGGGAGACAATATCCAAACAACTATAAATATACAAAGATACAAATGGAAAATTGGAGGAATTGTCAGAGAGAAGACACTAGCATTGATTGAGGAGAACTGGAAAGGGTCTCCTGTAGAAGGTAGGATTTAAGCTGAGACTTGAAGCCAAGAAGCAGAGATGAGGAGAGAGAATAATGAAATTGGTCAAGCCTCACAGCTAGCAGGAAAAAAAGGAAGATTCATAATCCTCTCACTAAAAAGAATTGGACACTGTGTGGCTAGAATTTCATTCCTAACCAAGTCTGATGAGAAGGAATTGCAAACAATGTTTTGCTGAGCTGCAAAATGTTTTCATTTGATGTCTTATTAAATATTACCTAGCCAGTGTTCTAACACAAGAAATCTTAATATTTTTGGTGTCAGAAACCCCTCTGGCAGTGTCCTTAGAATGATGTTTTCAAAAGCATAAAATAAAATCCATATGATATTAAAAGAAACCAATTATAATGAAATTATCAAAAATATTTTTAAAAACAAGTTCTTAGACACCATATTGAGAACCTCTTTAGACTCTAAAAAATTTAGCCTGAATGTTAATTTGTTGCTTATGAAATGAATGAAAATATTTTTTATGTTTAACCAGACCTGTGATTCTAGTGGGTATAGTGAACAACCAGCAAGGAAACTGTACTCATGGGGTTTAGCACCTTATAGTCTTAGAGAATTGTTTTAGGTGCTAACAAATTAAGTGACTTGCCCAGAATGATACCAATAGGAGTCTTATGCTTTCCTGATTCTGAGCCTGGCTCTGTCTACTGCAGCATATGCCTCATTCATAAGGAACACAAAATCAGATGGCTGGTGAGAAATCAGCCCTTTTTCCGAATGTCCCATTTCTGGGTCTGGGTTTATTGTTGTTTTGTTTGGTTTTTGCTTGGTTTTTTTTTTTGGGGGGGGGGGTTGGTTTGGTTTTTTTACTGTCCTATGTATGTATAAGATCATTTCTAAGGAACAGGTATCCCATCAGTTCTGTCCAGCCCTGCCCAAGGGTGGGGCTTTAGAGGTGTGGAGCTATAGGGAGTCTATTATGGAATTACTGCCGGGTTTGGAAAAGCATGACAGAGTCCACATCTGTAAGAATGGTATCCCTATAATAATTAACTCACAATTTAATAGCACTTTAATGTTTGCAAAAAGTGCTTTGCATACTCATCTCATTGGATTTTTACAATCCTGTGAAAAAGGTGCTATTATTATTCCCAATTTACAGATGAAGAAATTGAGAATTTGAGAGGCTAAATCAACAGTACCCAGGGTCACACAGATAGGAGAGTTCTGAGCAGGATTTGAATCCAGATCTTCCTTACTCCAAGTCCAGTGCTCTATCCACCTATCATGCTGCCTCCAAATCCTAATTTCATGAAACAAAATAATTATATTGAATGAGGCATGCCCGTATACTTAATGTGCTTTGTGTAAAAGGGATACAAGGGATACTGGAGCCTTTGGAATTCTGTTTCTGTCTATACCCTTTAATCTATAATTCTACTACTAGACATATATTCTCCAAGAAGATTACTAACAAAAAGAAAGGCTCCATATAAACCAAAAGAGTTATAGAAGCATTTTTTTAATAGTAGCAAAGTTCCGGTGGGAGTGGAGAAGAGAAGCATATGCTCATTGATTTGGGATTGGCTAAACAAGTTGTGGTACAGGAATGTGTTGGAATATTACTGTGCTATAAGAAGTAGCAAATATCACATTTTTTGACATGGCATGAGAATTTGTTTCATTTGACTATGAATATCTGTTTCAAGTTTGTTTCCTTCTTTTTCAGGGAAGGGGAGTTAGGAGGGAGAAAAATGTGTCATAATTGAAAAACATAAAATTTCATTCTTAAAAGAATGCAAATATGAATAGAGAAGCATGGGAAGATTTACACAAACTGATACAAAATGAAATATGCAAAACCAGGAAAATAATATGCATACTAATCTACAATTTAAATGGAAAAATAAAGAACAAAACAACCAAACTCAAATACTGCAATAAGACCAACACTGGCCCCAAAGGAGGCTTATGAGGAGACACCTCCTCCCCATCTCTTTGCAGAGGCATAGACTTAATGGTGTTGAATACCGAATATATTGTCAGATTTTTTTCAATATATTAAATTTGCTGAGTTTTCGCTTCCCTCTTTTTTATTCTTTGTTAAAAGGGATTGTTCTCTGGGAGGAAAAAGGATAATTAGGACATGTAGGTGATTTCAAGAGAAAAGATATTAATATAAACTTTAAAAAAAAAAGAAATAGTTTCTCATTTTAATAACAAAACATCTACTAAGTATCTGAAGCTGGGTTTAAACTCAGGTTTTCTTGACTTCAATCCCCAGTACTCTATGCACCATGCTTCCTAGGTACCTCATTTTTATTTTTATATGTGTGTGTATACACAAGGATATATATATACATGGATATACACACACATATATAAAACTGCTGTCCTGATTAACTTGAAGTGGTCACATGTATTCAGAGTCACACTATTTGAAGTTATAATTATATAAAATGTGGTAACTGGTTCCAGTCCAATGGAATAATGCCGTGTGAATAAAAATAATGTGACCATTTCAGAAAGTTCTTTGTTTCACTAACAGGGACCTAGTTGTATGTATTCATTCTTCCTACATTGTTAGCCTTGTCTATCTATATATAAATATGGCAGAAAAGTTGTAAAAAAAAATCAATTTCTCCTTTCTATGCTGAATGCCTATAAAGATTAGCTTGGTTTGCACATCCAGCCACCATTTACAAAGTCTACAGCTACCTGTGACTATTCTTCTGCTTATTTTCTCAGAAACAGATTTGTAATTTTTCTGAATATTGTCATCTCGGTGGTTCTGTCATATTTTGTTGTTTTTTAGGGCTGCTAGACCTTAGAGCATTTCTTCTTCTAACTCTCTTACTAAATAGCAGGTGCTTGGGTTTCCTATTGTCATCCATTATTCATACTTGATCAGTCAGGAAGATTTATGTTGCAATACATATCACTTATGTTGAAGCCTGGCTGGGTTCCAGTCCCAGCCACTTTTTGTCATTTAATATTTCCTTGCAAGCTAGATTATCACTATGGTATGAAGGTATTCATCCTGGAAATAATTCTGGACGCCTAAATTGTGGGTGAGGTGACATAGGTGACAATTCTAGGAAGTATGGATGGGCGCACACTAAAATTGATATTATGATGGTGATGACACTCAGTATGGCTTGTGGAAATGGGATAAAGTATATGGGCTCCCTTTGTACTCTACCTCCACACTTCTAATACACAGCTTGGTCCAACCAAGGGTCTGACCAATTCTTTAATCTGATAGAGTAGCAGCATCTCTTACTCCCCACTTCCTTTATTGAGACTATCCTAGATCCCTAAAGAATCACTGATGATATGGATGAAACTAATATAACAGGAAATTGACCAATGAGAGCCAAGTCCTGGGAGCATACCCAAGGGAATGAACTTGCTTCTGGAACTGCATGATAAAGAGGGAGTGCAGGGCCCTGTCCTGATTCAGAGAATGTGAAGGTATTCTGTGACTTTTCTGTCTGCCTAATGCAAGGCAAAGTTGTTTTGTTTTGTTTTTTGTTTTTTGGCTGCTAAATTGAAATTGAGTGTAATTATGAAGTTGCTGGTTAGTTATTTTTCAGTCATGTCCAACTCCCTGTGACCCTATTTGGGGCTTTCTTGGTAAAGACATGAGTGGTTTGATGTTTCCTTCTCTGGCTCATTTTACAGATTCGGAAACTGAGGCAAACAGGGTTAAGGGACTTGCCCAGAGTCATTTAGCTAAAGTGTCTGAGGCAAATTTGAACTCAGGAGGATGAGTCGGTCTAACTCCAGGCCCTGCCCTCTGCTGTACTATAGTTACAAAAGGCACCATGAAAAAAACTCTCCCTCTTTCCTAGTGGTAAATGGGAAAAGGGCCTTCTAGCTCTGTATTTAGGATCCAGTATATAGAGATAAGCAGATATAAAGTATATAATAATAACTGGTTTATGTTAATGGGGTAGGCAAAGCACTTTAAATGTATTATCTCTTTTTTTTGTTTTTGTTTTTGTTTTTGGAGGGCAATTGGGGTTAAGTAACTTGCCCAAGGTTACACGGCTAGGTTTTTGTTTGTGCGTGTTAACTGTCTGAGGCTGGATCCGAACTCAGGTCCTTCTGACTCCAGGGCCAACGCTCTACTTGCTGAGCCACCTAGCCACCCTGTATTATCTCTTTTGACCCTCACAACCATTTCATTTCAAGAAAATGCAGTTCCAGGAAGAGAAATGACATGCCCAGGATCATATAGATTAGTGTCCGAGGCAGGATTTGAAAATAGGCCTTCCCAGCTCCAAATATAACAACCCGCAGATTTTTCTCACTAAACTTAGAGAAAAAAAAAGTGACTTTCAGGAGGGACAGAGAGGATAGATACTAGCATTTGGACAGTGAGTCTGATGGGAAGGGGAATGAGCCAGAGAATTTAGGAAAAGTTATTCTAAGCTTGAACCAAAAAAAAAAAAAACCAAAAAGAAAAAAAAAACCACTTCTCTCCTTTGCAGAAATGAGGGTATCAAATGGTGTGAAACATTACAAATAATGTCAGGTTTTTTTCAAAGTATTAATCAGTTTTACTAAATTTTCTCTTATTCTCCTTATCTTTTTTTTTCCTTTAAAAATGTAGTTGTAAGGGTTGGCTTTAAGGGAGGGGAGAACAGGAAGGATACTGGAGGAAATCTAAGCGATTAAAAAAAAGGTATCAATAAAATTCCCTAAAAAAAAAAAAAAGCAAGCCATTCTCAGCAGCTCCTTTCCTCCTGTTATGGCCCTAACTCCCTCCTCCAGCCCTAATTGCAAACAGCAGTGCCAGCAGGTGTGGGAAGACAAGCCAAGATGCCAGGGAGGAAGATCAACATGAAGGAAGAGGAAGTAAGAAAGCAGCCTTACAGGCCGTCAGCAAGATTGTCAGCTACACCAGCCCCCACCAAAGTTGAACCTGAGCCCAAAATGATGGCAGAGAAGAATAAACCTTCGGACAAAAATGCTGAAACAAAAGAAAAGCCAGGACTAAGCCAGAAGAGATCAAAGATGATTTCCCTGTAGAAAATGGGAAAATGAAAATAAGGAGGCCCCAGCCTCTGATTCAGCAGAAAAGAAAAAAAAAGTAAATCTAAATGACTTGTACTGAGTATTTTTAACAGTTGAACCTGTTACCTCCTTTCTTGTATGTTTTTAAATCAATTCTTTTATAAATCCAAGCTTTTTAGTAGCTCTAGAAACATGTTTAAAAGGAGGGAATTTCATAGAATTTCTTTAAAAAATATTTAGACAAGTAGAAATGCCTTTTTTAGAAGGTTTTCATGTACTGGTTATTTTTCTGTAGTACCAGAAATTAATGGAATGTTGATTAAGGGCTGTTTTGTGGCTAGGTTTAACATCCTGTAGACAGTTTTTATATTACATTAAATGAAACAACAAAAATTCCAAGTTAGAGTCATGAATTTTCAAGATCTTACTATTTTAATCGCCTGTCTTACGTATACATCTTTTCTGTAGAATTGTTTCATAAACAAAACTGCCCCCTGACATTGGATTTCCCATTCACAAGTTTAGTATTTGTGAAATATTGGTAGTATAGTGGTACAATTTTTTTCTAGTAATTTTGTAAATGTGCCATAAAAGATTGGAAAACCTCTAGTGTGTATGATTTTTTACTAAATAATTAGTAGTACTTTTCTTTATAAAAGACCTAATGGCTATCCAAATTCAGGATATTGGTACTGGATGCCCTCTTTTTAGTGACAGTTGCCTCCAAACTCAGAGATGGAAAGACACTAAAATAATGTGTAGTATTTTTTTTAAGATTACAACTAGATCGTTTTTAGATTTTTTTTTTATGCTAGCAGTTTACCAATTTGCAAATGTTCATTGTATCTGTGTAATGATGACCAAACAAGAACTAATAAAATCTTGACTACAGAAAAAAAAAGGGGGAATGGGGGAGGGGAGAAGGAGGGAATCAGAAAAGCTCTTATGCAGGAGGCAGCATCTGAAGTATACTATGAAAGGAAGCTAGGGGGATGTGAAAAGGAAGGATAATCCACACTTGGTCAAAAGCACAGACCTAGGGGATGGAATGATGTCATGTGCCAGGAATAGCTAACAGGCCAACTTAGATAGGAGAGAGTAATATATATTTTAAGTGATAGGAAGAGGAAGTAGTTAGTGCAAAAGAAGTCTGAAAAGGGATGTGGGAGCCATATTACTGTGTTAAATGCCAGATGGAGGAAGGTTTGTTTCCTTCTGGAGACTTAAGGGAGCCACTGAAGGTATCTGAATGAGGGGACAAAATGCTGAGTTTATTGCCTTGGCAGCTGAGTGAAGGATGGATTAAAGAAAGGAGAGACTGGTCACAGGGAGAGTGTCCAATTTTGGAAGAATCTAGGAAAGGAGTGATGACAACTAGCAAGGTGGGGGCACAGACTCGAAAGATGAGGCAGAGGTAAGATGGACAAAATTGAACAACAGATAGGCTCTGGGATGGTGAGGTCCTGGTCATCCATGTTTAACAAGATCTTTCTCCCTGTATGCCTTGCCCTGTTAACTTTCTGACATTACCACCAACTCTGAGTACCTTCCCCTTGGACTTCTGCTTAATCACAAAGCCATGCCAACTAGGTTAACTTACAGATGCATACTCTCTCACCTCAGCTGTGGCCTCCCTGCTGCACAGAATCTCTTTTATTCATCTCTCGCTGACTCTGACACATTCCTCACAGCTGTTGTTCCAAACATTAAGCTCTGAATTCCAACCTCCTCACCTCTGAACAGATGATGTTATTTTCTACATTACCAATCAATCAAGCAACAAACATTTATAGAGGTATACTGTGTGCCAGGCACTGGGGACAGATACAAAGAAAAAAATAAGAGCCCCTGCTCTCAGGAACTGGACATTCTTAAGGAGGACTCTTTGTCTTCTGAGACAAAATCACAAGTTCTTTCTAAACTTGTGTCATGGACCTCTTTGCCACTATGGTGAGATCTAGAAACTTTGTAATTATGTTTTTATTTCAATTTCAGTTAGAGACTGGTGAAAATAAAGATGATGTTTTTTCCATCCAAATTCACAGACCCCCCTGAAATCTATGCATAGGCCCCTTGGGAATCTGTGGAGCCCAGGTTAGGAACCTCAGTCATAGAGGGAAGGATGGGATTATGGAGAACATTCAAACATTTTGAGTTGAAGAGGGGAAGGGTAGGAGTTCATAATAACTCTTTGACCTTAAAAGGTACACCTTTTCAATGTGTACCCTTGACCTCATCAACTCTGGGACCTTGTTCCAGCAATCATCCCTTCTCTCTAATGTATGTTCAATCTCTCCCCTCTCAGCTGGTTCCTTTACCTCAGTCTAAAAACATTCAGGAGGCAAAACCTAAAAAAACACAAAAAACCCCTTCCCTTCATCTACTCATGTTTTCTAATGGCTCTCCCTTCTTTTTTGCCATCTCTGTCTCATGCTGGTTCTTCATCTTCCCCCTGTCCATTAAAGGAATGTTCTCTAAAGTATTAGCCCCTCACCTCTCTCTATATCTTTCCATGAAGATCTCACCAGCTTCCATGGCTTTAATTATTATGTCTATGAAATGACCTCCAAATCTGTCCATATATACCCAGCCTTACCCTGAGGTCCTACTCTGCATTTCTAATTGCCCCTTGTATATTTTCTTCTGGATCAATTAAAAGTCAGCATCCTCGAAATCAAGGCTGGGGAACCTGTAGCGTCACTGATTCAGTCAAAGGGCTGCACTTGTGGATCACATGTGACCTCAAGGCTGAAGGTTTCCCACACCTGAGTCTAAATTGAATTTTTTCTCCTCCCACGAGCTTCTCTGTGTCTATTAGCAACAATAACAGCTAGTACCTATGTGCTCTGCATGGTTAATAGCTTTACAATTCTCATGTGACCCTCAAAACAACTCTGTGAAAAAGATGCTGTTATTACCCACATTTTACAGTTGAGGAAATTGCGGCAAAGGATAAGTGACTTACCCAAGGTTACACAGCTTATACGTGTCTAAGGTCAGATATCTCTAGGTCCCATGCTCTAACTATTGCTCTACCTAGCTACTCCTCTCCATATCTAATCTGGTGCTAAATCCTGGGATTTTACTTCTACCATATCTTGTGTGAACATCTCTTTTCTCCCATTCTCACTGTTAACACCTGAGTCAGGTCCTCAACACTTCTCATTCACCTCTGCTACTGCAAAAGCCTATATGACCTTCCTTCTGTCTGTCCCCTTTCCAATATATCCTTTACACTGTAGCTCATGCAGTCTTCCTAATGCACTGCTCCAATCATGCCACCTACTCTTCATCATGCTATATTTGACAACATTTTCTTTCATATATTTTGCCTTCCAAAAAACTAGGCGACTCACCATACAATTCAGGAATTTAACAACTGTCACAGACTTATTCTGTGCAAGAAACTATACTGGTCACTAAGGAAATAAAAGCAAGAATGAAACAATCTCTTGCCCTCAAGATCATTCCTTTGAGTGGGGGGAGCAGGAGGATGGTGTACCTGTATACAGGTAAGTAAATAAAAGGAATTTGAGAAGGGAGAAAATATTTACTAAAGGGAAGTATCAATATATATATGTATTGATATATATCACCTAAGCAGATTCTTGAAGGACAATGAGGATTCTGGTAGTTAAAAGTGACAAAGGCATGAAGGATGGCATATATAAATTGAAGGGAGATGTAATGCCGAGTTTAAGATACAGCTAATAGTCTAACTGGGGCAACGAGGTGGCCTGGAGTCAGGAAGATGAGTCTTCCTGAGATCAAATCTGGACTTAGATACTTACTAGCTGGGCAAGTCACTTTACCCTGCTTGCCTCAGTTTTCTCATCTGTAAAATAAGCTAGAGAACGAAAAGGCAAACCACTCCAGTACCTTTGCCAAGAAAACCTAGAATGGGATCACAAAGAGTCAAACACAATTAAACAATGACAATAGTCTAATTTAACTGGAATGTAAAAGTTGTGAAAGAGAATAATAGGAAATAAGGTCAGAGAAGTAGGTTGAAGTTAGATTATGGAGGTTTTAAATGATAGGCTGGTGAGGGTTTTGTTTTTGTTATTTTTTGTCCCGGACACAATGAGGAATCCCTGAAATTTTTAAAGACAGGCAATGATGTGGTCAGACAGCAGTTATCATCGAAAGAGTATTTTGGCAGCTGGGTGGAAGGTGTGATTAGAGAAGGAAGAGATTGGAACCAATGAGGAGGTTATTGCAAGAGTTCAGGAGTGAGGTGATAAAAGTGTTGAATTAGTGGTGGTTGAGCACTTGGAGGGACAGATGCAAGAGATATGCTTGAGGGAGAATTAACCAGACAGCAACTGATTGGATATAGAAGTGAGGGGGGGTAAGAATTTAAGATAACTCTGAGTTTGAGATATCGATGAGACATCCAGGTGGAGATAACAGCCCCTGGTTTGGGCCTAGACTTCAGAAAAGATTAGGCTTAGATATATGGACTAGGAGACATATGCATAGAGATTATAATTGATGAATGAATAATGAACCTATGGGAATAGATGAAATCACAAAGAGCATAGAGAGAGAGAGAAATTAAGTGAGTTCAGACTAGAGTTGGGGACATCCCCACTAAGCAAAGAAGAGATGGAAGATCCAGCCAAGGGACTGGTCAGTTAGGAAGAAAACCAAAATCACTGAAGCAAAAGAAGTGCTATGTGTCTAGAAGGGGATCGTTACCAATCTCAAAAGCTGTAAAAAGGTTGAAGACGAGGACCAAGAAAAAGCCATTCCATTTTAGAAGTTATAACAGAAATTTTGAATGAAGAAATGTCAATAAAGTGGTAAGGTCAACAGAGAGACTGTAAGGAGCTGTTGAGTGAGAAATGTGGGCATCTGGTGGTTGAAAAGAGTGATATAGGATGAGAGCTTTAGAGGAAGGATGGCAAACTTAAATGGAGTTTGAAGAACCAGGGAATAATCTGGTAATAATTGTAGGCAGCAGTAAAGAGGCTTTTCCTCAATGATGAGGAAAAGAAGAAAAAAGGACCAAGATGGCAAGCTCCCCTCTCAGAAAAGACAGGAGATGGGATCCAGGCTTTGAGTAGAGCATTTAGCAGGGGCAAAAGCATGAGACTAGAAAAATGAAGAGGACAGGTAGAGATAAGGAATTTTGAGGTATGGAGATGAAGTGTCTCATGACAAATTGAATTGAGTTTTTTCTTCAATGAAATAGTAATCAAGTAGAGAAACCAAGGAGTGTGGAAATATTTGACAGTTTAGAGTAAAAGGTTTGAACAGGACCTTTGGGGAAGCATGACAATCAGAGAACAGGAGGCCTCTTGTGTGGCAGAGGGAGACAAGATGGCATGAGACAACATGAATTTGTAAGGATCCCACTGATACAATTGCTTGACTTTCTCCAGCACTATTCAGGAGCATGGATGTGGGAAAGGTCCTCCTTCCTCCTTCATTTGGTAATCTTTCTTCTTTTGAGGTTCATGCTAGTCATGTCTACCACCCTATCAAAATCCTGGTAGCTACTCTCTACAGACTCTAAGTCACCCTCCTTCCTCAATGGATTTGATACCTGGCTTACAATTTCTCTCTCCTCCCCACTCCTGCCCTTGTATCAAGTGACTTCAATATACTTATTCTCTTTTAAATATCCTAACCACTCAGTTCCTTAACCTAGTCCATGAGCTATTCCTCTACACCACCTCAGCCATACACAAACATGGTCATACCCTTGACCTTGCCACTCTTGTGTTCAAGAATTCTGAAATAATCCTTTGGCTTCCTGTAGCAGCAAGCACCCCAACATCCCCAGGGTGGCTGCCAACACACGTTCTTAGATCTGCTTTTCAAAAGGAAAGCAACTCAAATTCGATTAACAAGCTTACTTTAATCAAACAAACATATATTACCTAGTTCAGGGGGAAAAGGTCAACACCCCGAACTTCAGAGTATACAGACAGATCAAACAGACAGGCTTCCAAACTGTCCAATCATTATATCAATACCAAATCACAGTTACCAGAGAGGGAAGCATTAACATCTGGGTTTTCAAAGCCAGGGGGCTCTCAACAGCTGCCTAGAGTCTCATCTGGTCAAATCACACTTCTCAAAGTGAGCCCCAAAGCAAAACCTCATATCAGGGATTATATAGCCTTCTCCTGGGTCAGAAAATGTAACCACCCTCTTGACCCACTGCCCAATCACACAGCATCAAGGTGTGGTCATTCCTGAAAATCAAGTCTCCTGCCACAGGATCCATGTGACCACATTCAGCCTATTAGGGGGCAGAGTATATTTTTCAAATCAAAGAAGGTTCTCAGAGTCACTTAAGCCAATCAAAGGGCCTAGGGGCAGGGAAGATCTTCAAATCTGCATTTCCATTACACTTCCCTTAAATCTTCTGCCTTCCCTTAAATAACCCTATTCTTATTGCTCACTGTAACCTCCAATCCCTTGACCTCCTCAATCCTCTCCAACATCACTTTCCCTGCATTAGCTACTCTCCTTCTCCCCACCCCCTTGACTTTTTGTTGAACCAATTCAACTCTATATCCTTCTACCTATGTGTCTATTCCTTCTGACTTCTTTGCTGGATCCTCTTCCAGATCACACCCTCTACCTTTAGGTATCCCTCAGGATTCTGTCCCAGGTCCACTTCTCTTCTCCCTCTTTTATAATTCACTTGGTGACCTCATCAGCTCCCATGGATTTAATTATTATCTGACACTGAAGATTCTCAAATCTACTTTTCCTGCCCCAGATTATCTTCTCATCTCCAACATTTCCAACACCTCAAACTGGAGGCCGGTAACTTTAGTATGTCCAAAACAATCTTTCCCCCAAACCTTCCCTTCCCCCTACCCCCATCAACCTTCCCTATTACTGTAAGGAGCAACACAATCCTCCCAGGACCCCTACCTTGTAATATAGGAATTATCCTAGATTCCTCACTACCTCTCTCCCATTTTCAAGCTGCTGCCAATACCTAACAATTTCACCTCTTCAACATCTCTTAAATATGCCCTGTTCTCTCCTCTGACATTGACATCATGCTAGCATAGCCCCTCATGATTTCACACCTTAATTACTTGGATAGCCTGCTTGGTGGGTCTGCCTTCCACAAGTCTCTCCTCTAATCTACCCTGCATTCAACCACTTAAAAGTGATTTTCCTAAAGCTCAAATCCAGTCATCCCCCATACTCAATAAACTCTACTGGCTTCTTATTGCCTCCACTATCTGTCTAGTCATTCACCTTTGCTCAAAACTTCTGGGTATCATCCTTAACTCTTCACTCGTACACACCACAAATAATCCAGTCTGTTGTCTATTTGTTTCTACTTTGAAAATCTTTCCAACAATTCTTCATTTTTTATACTATTGAAAGCTTTTTCTGATTGGCCTCCCTCTCCCAATCCTACCCCCACTCCAGGTCATCTTCTACTCAGCTACCCAAGTGATTATCTAAGATATGGAGTTGACCCATGTAACTCCCCACTTCCCAACAAAATATATATTTTACTAACTCTACTACCTGAGATTAGATGTTTTCAGATGCATAACGTTTGGGTTTTGCTTGACTATACATATGTCCAATAGGTTTTTTTCTTGCTTTCTCAATGGCTATGGGAGAGGAAGGCAGGAGGTAGAGAATTTGTAACTGAAATTAAATATTTAAATATATAGTCTACTGTTTGGCATTTAAATGTCTTCACAACCAACCTGGTCCATTCTTAGCTTTCCAGTTTTCTTCTTCACAGATATTGCTAAAGTGACCTTTTTTTGGTTCCTCACATGACAATCTCCTGACTTTTCACTGGTCATCCTCCCTACCTGAAATGCTCTCTCTCCTTACCTCCATCATCTGTTAGCTTCCTTCAAATTCTATCTTCTGCAAGAGACCTTTCTGGTTCTTCCCTTCCTCCTTCTTTCTCCTCAAACTTGTATATACTTATTTACTTTTCTACTTTATTAGAATGTGAATTCCTAGAGGAAAGGGACAGGGTTTTTTTATTCCCTTTCTTTGAATTATCAGCATTTTGCACCGTGTCTGGCATATAGTAAATGTTTAATAAACGTCTGTTGACTAAAAAGAGGTGGGACATGTTATAGTGGCCCAAAAAGCTAATGCAATTTCGAACAGTATAAGATGATGAAGGGTGAGGGGCAGGAAAGGAGTGATATTCACTGTACTCTTCCCCTGTTACAGTACAGTGGAATATTGTGTTCATTCAGGGTGTCATATTTTAGAAAGGTAATGATAGCACCAAGAATTGAGGGGTCAGCATTGTGAAGTTTCTCAAGATAGACTGGAGATGAGAAGACCTAAGATAACAGCTGCCCTCAAGTATGTGAAAAGCTGCTATACATAAAAGGGACTCAATTTTTCTGCTTGACCACAGAGTGAAAGAAAAGTGGAGAAGCTGATCTGTTAGCTATAAGGAAAAATTGAACAATTAAGGTTATCCAAAAGTAGATCTTCAAGCAAAGGCTAGATGACCACTTGTTCATTTTATTATAAACAAAAGTGTTGAACCAAACGATTTCTGAAGTTCTTTATAACTATGAGGTTCTACAATTCTGGCTGCTCCTGAATTTAACAATGAGAGGTAGCATTTATGAATTCTATAGCCAAGCTCTAGGCTCATAAACCTTATTTTTTTTACAGTCTAGAAACTATCTAATTTTTAAATTTGGTAACAGAATTTCCCTCTCTCAACAAGAATATTAAATCTTCCTAATTGAATTCTAGAATGTCTTGACTGGTGATCAAGACAAGGGGGGCTTGGTTAACAACGGATTGGGAAAAAGCCACGGGGCAAAATGAGAACCACTAGCATATGGGCAGATACACAGTTTATCCTAATCATACTGAGTGAGCATTTTATGATTGGCCCAAATAATAAAGGTTCCTGACTCTGGCTAGCTTCAGATTCAGCCACATTTACAAAGAGGTTTTGATACCTTAGAGCAGAGCCTGGTAATAATGTAGTCATCATATCATTACAAAACACTTGTTGAAATCTTTGCATGTTATGCCTATAAAACTGCATTCAGTCCAAATTCTATTTAAATGAAGTTGTACTAATCCATTTCTCTCAAATCTGTTCTGGAGACCGGGGTTTTTATTGCAGTGCTCTGGATTTGCTGGAGGATACTGTTTCTATTATCTTCTAGAAGAATTCTTATGGCATTTTGTTTTCTATTTATCTGAGAAGTACTTCTCATTAGCACTTGCACAGGTAAGAGCTGTTTACATTTGTGGCCTTGGAAAAACCAGAAATCCTTGGGTGTAGCCTTTTTTTTTTTAAATTGGAATTATGATTTCATTGGCATAGCAAAGTCTTTTGGTAAGGACACTCCCTCTCCTAAAACAGATGAGCACTTGTTCTACAACTTAGGAGTCTTAAGAGTTGCCCAAGGCCACACAGCCACCCAATTTGTGCCTGAAGTAGGACTTGAACCCAAGTTTTCCTTACTCTGAGGTTCATTTGTCTCTCCACTATGCCAAAGCATGTCTCTCTGTAGTTCTTACTCTGGAAAGTATCAGATCAAATCTTTTAAAAAACCTAGTCAATTTTAAATCATGGTTTAAGAAGGAGGTGAGACACTAAATAGGGTATCTCACCCTATAAGGAGAGTAGGGGGGAAGGGGATAAGAGGGGGGATTATGGAAGGGAGGGCAAGTTGGGGGGGGAGGGAAGTTGGGAGCACCCACTTTTGAAAAGGGACAGGATCAAAGTAGAGAACAGAACAAGTGGGAGGTGGGATAGGAGGGAGGGAAATATAGTCAAGTCTTTTACAATATATCTACTATGGAAATGTTTTGCATTAGCTACATATGTACAACCTATACTGAATTGCTTATCTTCCCAGTAAGGGTGGGTGACAAGGTAAGAAGGGAATGAATCTGGAATTCAAAGTTTTAAAATAAAATGTTTAATATATATATGCTATTAATACTATTTTACATGTAATTGGAAAATAAGATATACAGGCACTGGGGCATAGAGATCTACCATGTCCTACTGGAAAAGTTGAAGGAGGTATGGGGGAAGATAGGGGAGAGAGCAGATTGGAGGAGGGGACATCCAGTGGGATTGCTATTTTGGGGTGGTGGGTAGGGGAAAAATGGAAAGATTTGTAACTCAAAATCTGGTGGAAATGAATGATGTAAACCAGAAGTTAATAAAGTATTTGGAAAATAAAAATTAAAAAAAAAAAGGAAGTGGGAGATTCTTGTGAAGGAACCATAGAAGGTACATTGAAACAAGTCTTTCCCAAGACTGCATAGGTCAGTAACAGGGTTCAGGGTGAACCACCTAACTACTCCCTTACTCATCTCTCAGATGACACCAATGCTTTAGACAGGAAGCATCAGCGGTTTATTGTCTATGGCATAGGTTCCTCGTTCTGTTATTTACACATTATGATTGATATATTCGACAATTACCACAGTTTAGAGATAATAGGCACCACCTTGATATATCACCTGATATATCTAGTCACTTTAAAAAAACAATAACATATATGGGTCATCATTTCTCTGTTTGTGATCAGAGCAGTTGTTAAGCTGGTTTACCTGGAACAGCAGTAATAACTCAGTCTGAATCCAGGATGGAGTTAAAAAATAAGAACCACGGGGCGGCTAGGTGGTGCAGTGAGTAGAGCGCTGGCCCTGGAGTCAGAAGGACCTGAGTTCGGATCTGGCCTCAGACACTTAACCCACACAAACAAAAACCTAGCCGTGTGACCTTGGGCAAGTTACTTAACCCCAATTGCCCCCAAAAGGGTGGCTAGGTGGTGCAGTGAGTAAGAGCGCCCGCCTCGGAGTTGGGATGACCCGAGATCAAATCCGGCCTCAGAAAATGAGCACCCACACATAAATAATGACTAGCCGTGTAACCTTGAGCAAGTTACTTAACCCCAATTGCTTAAAAAAAAAAAAGGTGGAAAAAAAAGAACCGAAGGAGGGCCCAGATCTTTATCCTTTAATGAGGCCCAAAGCCACTTGTTCATAACTACATACACACTGTAACAGTGGGAAAAGTATATTATTCTGGTTAAGACATTGTAAGAACTAAGTAATTTCCTACCCTATAAAATAGAGATGATAGTTCAGTGATTTGGGGCAAATCTATACAAATGAAACCAAAGTGGCTAAACCTTCAAATTTAGTGAGTCTGATCCACTACAGTTCTCCTTTTGGTCACATGCCAGCCACATGGTGCTAGGCTCACTTGTTGCAGAGTATCAAGATAACACCTGCTGAATCAAACTTGCCAGATCTTTTCAGTCTGGCATCAGTCTGCAAATATTAGCAATATACCCACACAAAGAATTAGTTCCATTCTGAGGCTCTAGTTCAGACTTGCCTGGAGGCAGGAAGATGTTCGCATAATGACCAAAGGATGTCTCCTTCAAAATTAGGATACAGTGAATTAAACTATTGTTGTATTGTTATGTGAGTAACTTAAAAAAAAATTATTTCCTCTTACTTCAAGCTTGCTATATCAAGGATGTATAACAGTAAACAAAGATATCAAAATCATCTGGGCTTCTACCAAAGACAATCAATTTTACAGTGGAGTTTAGGACTGATGCAATCTAAGAAATCCTTTACTGATCTCAGCAATATCAATATCTAGGAATAACTAAAGCAGTAGTCCTGACAAGTTTTACACTTTTAAGCTGGTAAAATTTCATTTCTTTTTTTCTCTCCTGAGATGTCCAAGGTGTAGAAATAATTAGACAAATACTGGAGAGAAAAACATGGGCATGAACTTCCCAGTGCTGCTATTAAAATGGTTCCAGTAGAGTTGAGCCTCATTATCACATTAATGTAGAACTCTAATGGCTACTAAATCCACAGAGCTCCTTCATTTAATAGTTGAGAAAACTAAAATCCAGAAGGGAAGGATGACTTGCTTGGGTAACAAAAAAATCAGGACTACAACACAAGTCTTATGATTCCAGAATGGGTATGTCCCAAATTTTAATGCAGTTTTAAGCACTTAAAACTTCCGGGACACTCTTATTATACTGCCCCTACCCCCACTCACGTCATCATCTCCCTGATGTCATGGTCCTCTTCCAGAACTAAGGTCAAACACAACCTAAGCTGCCTGAACTGGTGACCTAGCCAGTCCCGTAACTCAACCCTGCCTCTCCCTCTTCTCCTTCTCCCCCAAAAGGTTAAATTTTGATGGCCAAAAGTTGCCTCCTTAATTTAGGATTTACTGGCTAGACTTCTTTCTTTCCTTAAATGCATTTCTCTCTGGACCTCACAGACTGGACAATAGGTCGCAAGCCAAGCAACACTTAGTGGCTATTTTTTGGGCCCTCCAGTCTCTGAGTAAATGTAAATAGCAACTGTTTCTCTTTTGGCCAACAAGTCCGAAGATCTTCCCCTCCCAGTTTTATTTTTCCCCTTTTTTTAATGAAAGAGGCCTATGCACTGAATTGGCGTTAGTGCATTCCACTGGAAAACCTGAAAAGATCTTGGCCCTCAAAGGGCCTGGGTCTCTCCCTGCATCTTGGGGCCCAGATGACCCTGGAGGAGAGAGTGAGGCCGGTGATCTTGCACAGCCCGGCCTCCCTCCATCAAATTAGTCAGCCGCCAGTCAGGTCGCTGTCTCCCTGAAGTCTGGGCCCTTCTAAGAAGAGGGACAAACCCAACCACCAGCTAAACGTTTACAGCGCCACAAAGCGGGGGTCCTGGCGTTAGGGCTGAAGGATCTCATGAAGCCCAGGCCGAGGCGCGCCGTCTCCGGCTGGAGACGCCCTCGCCTGGCATCGCCCCTTGCCCGGAGGGCGGCGCCCTCCCGACCCTCTCTCGCCTCTCGGAACTTCCTTCGTAGGCATCGGCACTTTCTAGCGGGGTCAGCATAGCGTGGGTTTCCGTCATCTCCACAAGTGGAGGTGCCCATCAAGGCTTGAACGTGCAATCTGACTTGTCCCACGAGGACACGGCAGGCAGCGCCCGGCTCCCGGACTGGCAGACCCAGAGCCGCCTTCCTTAGGCTCTTCCCGGTCGGAAGCTTCTTTCGGACAAGGGGGCGCCGTGAGGACCCTCGGGGACAGGCTGGGCCCAATCCTCGCCCGCGGGTCTCCCGCCGGGTCCAACGTGGAGGGCGGGCCTGCTACCGAACTGGCCACGCCGTCCCTGGTCGGTGAGGGCCGGCCGTCCCAGGAAATGCCTGGGCGGAGCAGGCCTCTCAGGCCGTGGTCACTCCCTCCACTCGTGGGAGCCGAGGAGGAGGAGAGAGGAACGGGCGGGGGCGGACCCACAAGACCACGATCCTCGACCGCCCGCCCCTCACTGCTCCGCCAGCGCTGTGGAACCGCCCGCCGCGCCAACATGGCGGCACTTTGGGGGCGCTTCCTGCGCGCGCGCGCGTGCGCTCTCCACAGTCTGGGCTTGGAGAAATTAGACCGGAAGGAAGGTGAAGGGCCGCGGGGGCGTCGGGGTTTCCCCGGGAGCCGTGCAGGGGCCACGGGGAAGGCGGTGAGCCGTCGCAGCACGTCTCCGGCCCGGGAAGAAGGCGGGGCCGTGGGCGACGGGAAGAGGCGGGGCGCGCCTCCGGGGCGGGCCGAGGCGGGGCGGCGTGACGGGACGCGGTGACGTAGGGCGGCGCGGTGACGCACGCCCCTTTGTTGGCTCAGTAGCGGTAGCAGCGGCCGTGGTGGTGGCGCTGGGGGTTGTTTTCTCTCGGAGGCCGGAGCGGAGCCGCGTCTGACCGAGGCGAGCGGGGGCCCCCTTCCCTCCCCTCCCCCTTTCCTCCCTGCAGCCGCTGCCGCCGCCGCCACCACCAGCACCGCCACCACCACCAGCCACCACCGGCCACCACCTCCCGCCGCTGCCGATCGGGCCCCCCGCGTCCGGCCGGGGAGGAGCCGCCGCCCGCGCCCGCCGGGGCCGGAGCCGGGGCCGGAGCCGGCCAGGCCCGGGCTCTCCCCCTACTCCCCGCCCCGCCGCCGCCGCCCGCCCCCCGCGCGCCATGGACTCGGACGAGGGCTACAACTACGAGTTCGACGAGGACGAGGAGTGCAGCGAGGAGGACAGCGGCGCCGAGGAGGAGGAGGACGACGACGACGAGGAGCCCGACGACGATAACCTGGACCTGGGCGAGGTGGAGCTGGTGGAGCCCGGGCTGGGCGTCGGGGGCGAGCGGGACGGGCTGCTGTGTGGGGAGACGGGCGGCGGGGGCGGCGGCAGCGCCCTGGGGCCCGGCGGGGGCGGCGGCGGGGGCGGCGGCGGGGGCGGCCCCGGGCACGAGCAGGAGGAGGACTACCGCTACGAGGTGCTCACGGCCGAGCAGATCCTGCAGCACATGGTGGAATGTATCCGGGAGGTCAACGAGGTCATCCAGGTGAGGCGGGCGGCGGTGGAGCTGGGGGGACTGGGGGCTAGGCCCGGCGGGGCGGGGCGGCGCGGTCAGGCCAGGCCCTGGCCACTTGTTGATCCGCGCCGGCCCTGCGGTTCTGGGGGGCCCGGGAGGAGAGGGCGGTGCTTGGGCTCCCCGCCATGGTGGAGGCCTCCGCCGGCTGGGCAGGGAGTGCAGGGCCCGGCCCCCGCTGGCCTCGGTCAGAGGGAAGGGCCTCTCTCAGCCTCCTACCCCGCTCCAAGTTGGCCCCGGCGGCCCCCGGCGCCCGGGGCAGGGCGGCCGGAGGGAGCGGAAGGAAGGCAGCAACTTGCGAGAGCTGGGAGCCAACTTGGAGGCGGGGGCGCCAGGGCTGCCCCGAGTGGCGCGGTGTGGCCGGGCCTCCCTGCGGGAGGAAGACATCTGTTTACATCCCCGCAGGCCCGGCGTGGGGGAGGGGGCGGCCGGGCGACCGGCTCACCTGCGCGGCACCGCCGGGAGCGGCTGAGCTCGGGACGGCGCTGCCCGGCTCTGCCTTAGCTCTGGGCCGGGGTCTGCTTCCATGCTGCGGGGGGAGGGGGCCGCGGCCACACTTGACTCCCGCAGTCTGCTCTGTAGCTTTTTAAAAAGAGGAAAATCTGCCTTATTGTTTAGATTGAGACAATGCTCTGATTGTAGCTGGAAGCCCAGGGCCAGCTCCCTGCCCCGGGACCTCTTCGCCTGCTCCCTCCTTTCTAGGGCCACGAGCTTTGTTCAGGCCGGTCACCACCTCCCTTTGAAGCCTCCTTTCCTGTGGCTCAGATTGTATTTTAAGCTTCAGGAAATGAAGGGAAGTTTCCTTTTGCTTTTGGAAACATTCTTAACACTTGATAAGAGGTTGAGGAAGAGGAGTGTAACTGCAGTCTTGATTTAAATAAGAGTTTTTTTTCTTTTAAAAAATTCCTTAGTGTATAGAAACTAAAGGAAATTTCTGAGCATCGATAAGCTTCCTGCTTTGCCAAGCTGCTTAGTAATTTTTTTCCTTGCTGAATATGCAGTGGTGGAAAATCCAGTAAGATCTTTCCAACTATATTTTCTGTTTTGCATTAAATTGAAACATCTAATAAAATAATGACTAAAAACTTTTGAGAATAGATGAAAACATTCAGTGACCATTTACTTGGTAGTGTCTCTAAAATAAAATAAAAGTGTGAATACAGGTTTAACTCAGAGCATTTTTAAGACTTGTTTTCCTAGATACATGAAACACAAGATATAACCTATATTTGGAAAGGATGAGACCATACTTTAATTAAGTACCAGAAACCTTTAAACTTTCCAGGCAGCTAACTGGCTGAAATGGAAGCAGCACTGAACTTAGAGTTAGGACTTTGAGTTTCTGAGCTTAGCCGCCTCTATTTTGCTACTTGTGTGACCCTCAAGTCACTTAATCTCCTGTGTCTCAGTCTTTGCATATATAAAATGAGAGCTGTTGAGCTAGGTGACCTTTTACTTCTAAATCCTATGATCCATAACTTCTATGGAGAAACTAATATAGAAGTACTTTTTTGAACTGTAACCTTAATTAATTAGCTTTTCTGAATTTGAAAAATACAACTTTCTGGCTCCTGTGAGTTGGACAGATCCTAGAATTGTTTGTTTTTGTTTTTTAAAACTTAATTCTAGTTCATTTTTTGTGGGGCTCAGGCCTTGGGGAAACATTTCATTCAGCAGGATTCTGTGTTGCTGAAGATGCAAAGATGTGAAAATACTTGTCTCTGCCCTCAAGAAGCTTATAAGTTAGCACAGAGTTAATATTTTTCACCTAGTTTTTAAGCTTTTGTTTAACCTCGCTTTGATCTTTAAAAACAACTTATTTCACATACTTTAAATCCCTACTACATTTCTGATTGATTTGAATTATTTTGGCATTTCATAAGACCATAGTATCAGAGCTAAAAGAACAACTTAGCATATTCTCCACCAAGTGTTGAATACCTATTATGGGTCAGGTCTCCTTTATTATAGGAGACCAGAGGAGGTGAGGCAGATAAAGTGAGACTAGTCCTTTGCTCCCCAGGAACTTGGATTCTCAGTATGATGGGTCAATGACAGTACAAAAATGTAGCTATTGCCATTTAAATCCTCTTTTAGATAGTTTTGGGTAGATAAAATGAATTATGATAGGACCCACTTGAGCAGTAGTTGTTGGTGAACCATTGGATGGCATGAAAATTTTCAGGTCCATTCTACCATATTGGTTCAGATTTGAGTAGCACCCCAAAAATGAAATACTTAGGAATAAAATGTTAAAAAGTTTTTAACATTTTAAATAAAGTGTTAAAGTTTCACATTTACTTGGTGAAATTATAAGGCATTCTGAGGTTTTTATACAAACCAGATTGAGGAGTGTCACATAAAAATACAATTTGTGTTTTTACCAAAATGATAAAGTGAATTTAAGGCTTCTTCTGGACATTTCACTAGTTTGAACATAAAACTTGATGTAGATGTATAATTATTACTATTGTCTGATAGTGAAATTAGTTGTCCTAAACCTTGTCTTTTGTAACTAACAACAGTATTGTCTATATGGCTCTTTAAGGTTTGCAAAGCACTTAACAACTCCTTATTTCATCCTTACTACAACACTGGGAGGTAAACCGCTATTATCCCCATTTTACAGATGAGGAAACTGAGGCAGAGTTTGAGTGACTTGCTCAGGGACACACTGCTAGTAAACGTATCAGAACCAGGACCCTTGTTATATATTATTTTAAATATTTGTTAGTCTAGTGTTTTGCATATACAAAACTCAGAAAATTAATTTTCAAGGTAAAAATTATCCTAAATCAGATTATATGCTTACTATGTCTGTACTTTGTAAAGCAACCACAGACCAACTAACTTTCTCACACAACTTTTTAAGTAAAATCTTAAGATTCATTCACTGATTTTTTTCAAAATCTATTTGAAGGTAAAAAGTAAGATACCAGAACTAATAGTTATATTGGTATTTGGCTTTGAACTTCATTTGCAACTTTTTTTTTTATGGGGAGGGGAAGGTATTAAATGGCCATTTTTCCTGGGCTACACCCAACAAATTACCACTTAGACATTTATTTAGGTTCAGGAAGCTTGGTGTAGTGAAGACATACAGTAGGACTGGCCCGAGACTGGGCTGCAGTTTTTTTGTCTAATTTGTATTCTTGTTCAATGATCAGTTATTTTTATGCCCTTCTTGTCTGGCTGCATCAGAGTTGCCTCTTTTAGCCTTGGAGCTTCTAAGAGGAGGTTAGGGACTATCTGACTTGCTTTTTTACATGGAAAGATCTTTGAACTTTTTGAAAAACAATACCACTGAGTGCTACATTCGTGTAATTTAAAGTTTGTACTATGACTTACTGACATCACAGCTGCTACTTGTCATTCTGTACTCCATAATCTAAATATGAAAGTTAGGATTTTGGAATTCTGAGTCAGCTGAACTCTCATAGGTACAGTGATCCCCAAATCTTGAATAAAATTAAAGGACTATTATTTGTGCTGTTTTTAGTGAATTGAAATATTGTTTTAATTGAAAAGTATGTTTAATGCAGATAGGAATTTAGCAGTAGCAGATTTTTCCTAATTGTAATTAATTTTTTAAATTGTGTTGGCCATTTCACTATTTGTAGACTGTTTGCTTTTGGACAAATTGATGAACATCATAGATAGTTGCTGAAAACCGATTTACTTGACCCCCAAAGACTATGTATATTTTGATAATTAGATGCAAACCTTTATTTATTAATGTCTACAACTTTTTTTGGAGTTGAAAAGTGCATAAATCAGTTACTCTCAAGTATTCAGTTTGAATGAAACAACAGTTGTGGAAAAAATTATTGTTGGTGAATCTTTTAAAGGATGATAAACTTCCCTTGAAAATAACTAAAATTGAAGTTATGAGAGAAGCTAAACATTTGTCGCAAGTTTGTCATCTCCAATGTTAATATTAGAAAATGCCAGTTTGTTGAGCATATTGAATTGAGCCATATGCTAAGTTATAAGTAAATTAAGCTTTAACTTAAAAATACATTTTCCCAATTTCATTTGTAATTTCTTAGTAGTTACTTTAAAGTTTTTATCTCAACTAATCTTTCCATACTTATAATTTCATTTGTAATATTAAGAATGTTATTTTCCAAAATTATTGTATAAAGTAAAAATAATTTAAAAAAATAAAAATTGTAAGACAATCTTCAGACTTAACTTTTAGGAATACAGAACAAGAAGGGAAGATTTGCTTGGCAGAGATGACTCAACAAAATTAAAATTGAGATTGCATATTTTCAGGCAACAAAAAAAGATCATGCATGCTATGAAAGGAAATCTGGGAGTTTTATGATCCCGTTTTTAGGAGTCATGACCTCTTTTTCCAAGTAGAATTATGTTCATGTGTCTGTAAATCTCCTACCATAGGTTCTAGTAACCATTGCCAAGGATTAAATGCATTAGCCACTACATTATTATATGATCCAATACTTTATTTGGGGATTAAGTGAACTAGAGCAAAAGTACATGGCCTAACACAAACATCCAACTCCAGGGTATAAAAATAAAAGGTCAAGGACTGACTTTCAAATAATGCTGGTTAAAGTACAAGGGAGCACATAGTTTTATGTAGGAGAAAGACTTGTCCTTGCTGACATGCACAGTAGGTATTCAGCAACACCGTGGCTGTGAAATGGCAAACAGCTGCATAAACTTGATTTTTTGTTTATGTTTTGATGTACTGTTAATCATGGGGGGGGGGCAAAAGCAGAGGGATAATGAGGATGTAGAGATCACTGGTGGGGGTAGTTGCTGGGACCTCTGGAAGGCTAATACACCTAAGTGCCTTGGCCTTTTAGAAAATTATTACAACATAGAAAATGTAGTGTATACATAGCCTGTTGCTTTATGGTCCAGTATTTTTTACCTCTGCTATCTAAAAGTGCTTTACTTCAAAGAAGGAAGGTTAAATAAAGAGCAAAAAAATGATATTTGAGAAGTGTAATGCCTTCTAACCTCATCAGACCTTTCATGGGGTGCCTTCCACTTAATAGTTGGGAACCAGTGCTGGTGGGAAAGCACCACTAATAAAGTGAAATTAGCGGGGAAGGAAAGTTGGCTCACCTTATGGGGCTTTGGAAACATGTAATAACCTAGAGTTTTTTGAAGGGATTTAATCAAACAATATTATGCTTGGGTGTTGTGGGAGCTGGCAGTGAAAGTATGTTTACTTTGTTACATTTTTAAAACCTTAGACATCAGTAAATGGTAACCTGTGACCAAGTTCTAAGTGCTGTGCCATAAATTGAAGGTAGGATCTGAGAAAAAAGGAGGGAGGCACTAGGGTGTGCCAGGTCAGAGTAATTGGAAAAGAGTTCACTGAGGAGTTAGTTGACTGTTAGGGATCTGTATTTGAGATAATTGAGATTGTAGTTTGGCTTCCTAGGCCAGAGGGGAAGATGGGGATAGGTGCTGAGAGGGGTTCAGGGCTAAAATTTGTGGCTTTTGTTTGTTTTAAAGTGCCTTGATAATAGTAGAGGGATTTTTTGGGAGGAGTACTAAAGGATGAAGAGTTTACTGACTCATCTCAGATGGCTATGCTGGCCACCTTAGTTATCTGTGCTGGTGGAACGAACTTGGTTTGGATCATTTTCCCTGGCTTATCCATAAATCATTTATTTTTGTCTTTATATTGTGCATTATATTGTGACTTAGAAGTAAATTTCTGTCCTTGGGTTTTGCTGACCAAGATTAAATTTTAATTTGCAGCTGTAGACTCAATGGGTTTCTCTAGCGACCTGCCCAACCTTGTTGTATTCTTCTGCTTGAATGCTTCCAATTTAGTAACCTGGGAAACTTGTTCATTTGTAAGGATGTCTGTCGATCTGTTAGAAAGCCCTTATCATCCTACAACAGTGGTTTTTTTAACCTTTTTTTTATCTTATGGACTATTCCTGTCTTCTATGATACCTAAGGAAACCCTCATCAGAATAATGGCTTTTAAATGCATAAAATATGTAGGACAAGAAAGGAAACCAATTATATTGAAATATTTTATCAAAACTTATTTTTTTTACCTGTTCATGAACTTTTTTTTGTTTTTTAAAGCAATTGTGGTTAAGTAACTTGCTCAAAGTTACACGGCTAGTCATTATTTATGTGTGGGTGCTCATTTTCTGAGGCCGGATTCGATCTCAGGTCACCCCAACTCCGAGGCCGGCGCTCTTATTCACTGTGCCACCTAGCCGCCCCAGTTCATGAGCTCTTGAATTAAGAACCCCTGGCTCAGATCCTCTCTTCATGGATTCTGGGTCTGCCTTCTTTGGAGCACTGAGACCCAGGCAGGGTAGGCCCTAGATTTGGCGCCTGCATCTAAATCTTTATGGTGCAACTTCTGTGAGATTGTGCAAGTCATCTACCCTTTTATGACCTCAGTTTCCTAATCTGTAACATGAAAAGGTTGAACTAAGTCTCTTCTCTAAATATCTCCTTAAATCTTACCAAGATCTGGGTCTTTACCAATTCAGTCACCACACCATCTTGCCTCTCACCGCTCCCATTTGTCAGTGCTTTTTAACTGAAGGGCCCAGGACCATTGACTTGCAAGAGGATACAGTTGGACTCACTGAGGGACTTTATTCCACCAAGGCAGTGGAAAAGACATCGACATGTGATTGTTCTGAGAAAAATAAAAGCCCTGGCACCCAAACCCTGAGGCTCTGTAAAGTGATCAGGTGACAAATTCTTGTCTAGATTTGTATAAACCAATCCGTTCATAAGCCATTTAGCTGCCTGGTGAGTGTAGTACTAAACTTGAGAAACTGACTCCCTTAACTTCTCTGAGGGTAATTTGTGAAACGGTATATATACCTAAGAACCTGCATATGAGGGTTAATTGTGAGGCTCAAAAGGCAACATTTAAGTTTTTTGAAAATCACTTGAATCTGGTTGATCCAGAAGGAATGATTCATTCAAAGATGACAGGGTTATATCTTGGTGGAGGACATTTCCGTGTTTCAGGTGAGCTGGCCAAGATGTAACTTAGGTAATTGGTAAGTCTTCCACTATTGGCTAAGCTTTCTTCCATGAGTGGAAGCACGGAGATAGGCTTTCCTAGGACTTTGCTTTGGTTTGTTGCTCAATCTTGAACAAAACAACATTTTTTAGGGCCTATACATGTTTCCAAAGTCTTAGCTTCAGTTTTAAGCTTTATATTACTAAGATAAAAAATGAGCCACTGCCCTACAAGAGTATATGTGTTTTGTTTCAGCTATCACCCAGCTTTGTGCCATATGCAGACTGATAAATATGCTTACGGTTTCTTCATCTGAGGATTGACAAACAACAGTTTTTGTCTGTTGGTTTGTTTGGAAACAAATTTTGATGTTCCGTTGAGCTACTGTCCCCTAAATGTTACCAGACTATCAATAGGTGTGGTAACATTTTTCCTTGAAGAAAAAGGTACTAAGGTCCCCACAAAGACCTTATATCAAATTTCTATTCTGTTTGGAGCTGAAACTTTGCTCTTTGATATCATTGATCCAGAGAGAGACCAACCAAGAATAACTTCTGTTAGTTTGTTTTCACAGCTATTGGTTTATAAATCCTGAGGCTTTGGTTCAACAAGCCTTTGTAAATTAATTTTTTTTTATCCACAAAATTCTTTGTTTTCTTCCTTCCTTCCCCCTCCCCACCCCACATTGGGAAGGAAGAAAAACAAAGCTCCAGTTAGAAACATGCATAATAGGGAGTAGGGAGGGAATTGTCCCTGTGACCACACCCAACTTGGATGACTTCCTTCCCTTCCCTCCCCACAAAGTCTCAGCCTACACTAATCACCTTTCAGGAGGTATGGGTATGATATTTCTTCATAAGGCCTCTGGAATTGTATTTGGTTATTGCATTGCTTAGAGGATCTTTTTAAAGTCTTTTAAAGTTGTATTTCTGGTGTTCATATGATTGTATATATTGTGCTGGTTCTGCTCACTTCACCCAGAATCAGTTCATATAAGTCTTCCTAGGTTTCTCTGAAACAGACATCTTCATCATCTTATAGCACAATATTCCAATTCATTTAACATAATTTGTTCAGCCATTCTATAACTGATGGACACCCTTTCAAATTCCAATTTGCTGCTGCAAAAAAGTACTCAGCAAACATTAAGTAAACACTTAAATGTGTTGGTGTTTAGACCAACTACTGTTGGTCACTAAAAACAGCCTCATAGTGAATTTTTTAACACAAGGAAATTATGGTCAATAAATTAAGCTTTGTTTCATAAAAATACTGTTCCCATGTATTGATAGAGCTGCTGAAAGTCCTGGGTTCTAATCTTCTTGAGTAAACTTTGCCTACCAATGACTGCCATAAAAAGTATTTTGCTTTTGGGGGGTCATCCTCTTTGACCTGTTTGCTGGTTTTGGCATTTTGGCAGCTTAAACTACCTCCACCTCCACTTTACTGAATGGCTTCTCTTCCCTTACCCTAAAAGATGCAACAGGCTCAACGGTTTTCCTACCAATTCTATGACCTCTACTTTCCCAATTTCACTGATGCCTTATATTTTTCTCAGTCTAATATTGGAGGTCCCCCAAATATTGTGTTCTTGGTATTCTTTGTGTACTTTTCATTTGATGGGAACTTTTGTAGTTCCCAACAGGACTCTATGAAAATGATTCCCGAGTCTCTATCTAGTCTTGGCCTGCCTTCTGAGCTCATTTCCAACTCCATAAAAAGGCATCTCCACCTAAATGACACAGTGGGACCTCAACCCTAAAGCAAGTCTAAAACTAAGCATTCTTCTACCCTAAATCTTTATCTCTTCCTGATTTCCACATTTACCTGGTCTGATATCACCAAGAATGTGCCAACTCCATCTTTAACATTCTCTTCCTGCCTAGACTATTAACTTTAGACTCTTAATAGATCTTCTGGTGTCCAATCAATGCCAGAATAATCTTTTCTCGCATAAAAATATAGTTGTTAGTCCTATTAATTTTGTGTGGCTTTCTAATGCTCTGTAAGTAAAATAAAATTCCTTTGCCTGGCATTCATTCATAATTCTTGTCCACAATCTGGCACTATCTCAACCTATTTTCTAGCTGTATCTCAGTTACTCCTTATTCTGTTGACCTCAAATCCCCATCCTGCCCCCCCCCCCAATACTGTAGGTTCTCTTGATGCACCTTGAGGCTGATCTCTTTACCTAGTATGCCCTCTTGCCCTTTTATTGTTAAATCCCTACCAGTCCTTTAAATCCAATCCAAAGGCTAACTCCTTTATGAAACTGCCTTCCTTGATTCTTTTCTCTTCCCTCACTTTAATTCATCCCTCCCCACTTAGATAACCTAACTTCTACACTTCACTTGAGGCTTAATAAAGGTTTGAGGCACTTTATTTTGTAATGCTCACTTAAGTTACTGAGTAATGTATTGAATGAAATCTTAAATTGCAATCACCTATGGCTAATCTAAATACTATCTCTGCACTTAAATACCTAGCACTGTGCTTTGTGTTACGTAGTAGGCTTGTGACTATGGTTGTTATAGATGTTATAGATGCCTAACAGGTATCCCTAATTTTGAAATGGGCTAGACGTGTCATTAGGCACTAGAGGAATACCGGATTGTGAGGGTGATGAATACTGATCTGTCACTACTGGAAACAGGAAAACTGTCCTTCATCTTAATGTAGGAAGCTTTGGCTTTTTCACACTTTTTTAAAAAAATGGAACATCTTTTTTCCCCCAATATTTTCTTATGGGCAAAGAATAATTTCAGTATCTTAGATGTTGGAAATTATTTTAGTCAAACCTTTACCTGAATGCAGCATTGCTAGCATGCCCTTTTAGAAGAGCCACCGACACAGAACTGGCCATTCCATTTGGGGACAGCTATAATTGTTCTTTGTAGCATTAAGACAGACTGCCTCCCTTTAAAAGTCTATTCAATTTGTTGTTCTGTTTTCTGGCCCAGAGATATCAAACTCACAGTCTGAAATTCCAAGCGTGGACTGAACCAGATTAAAATGTAATTGGGGAATGTTTAACAAAAATGCCATATAATATAATGTTCATTTGTATTTTTCGAAATCTGGGTGCAGCCTGTAGTGTTCCTTCTTGTTTACCCATTCTGTCTTCATCATCAATTTATCCCCAATTCCTTGGAACTTCAAAGGGTATCTATTCCAGTCTATGAACAAAAAACCTTGCTACCTGACAGCATAGTAGTTATATCAGTGAACTAGCTTTTATTAAGTATGGACTATGTGCCAGTCACAGTTTTTAGCATGAAAATGAAAACAAAACTGCTCTCTGGGAACTGCTTTATGCTGGAAGGGGAGGGGGGGTACCACCTGTTTTTTCAATTGACTTTCTTTTGACAGCCTTAATTTATCTTGTAGTATTCTTTGTAATATATGTGTTCCTGCCTTCTCCAGTGTCCTTTGGGTAATTCTCAGTTTCAGTTTTTGGGGTATTGTTGGTCCAGGATTGACTTTTTTCCCCCCCAAAAAAAACTGACATCTGTTTCAGAGAGGAGCTTGGGGTCTTCAAGAGAACCATGTAGTTTCTGAAAAGCAATCTTGCCCACTCCAGTTTAAGTCTTGACCCAGCTCTGCCCATTTGTAGTTTCTGTCCAAGACACATAGAAATGAAATAAGCTCTCTTGTATGCTAGTCTGGACAATAGGCTTTCTTCATCAGCTTGGGCTTTTCTTGTGTAGAAGAGCCAAGTTCTTTAGAGTGATTATAAAGCTCATTTAGGAGATTCTGCAGTGTTTTGGGGCTTGAATGTTGTCCACAAACAGGAACATCTGGAAAACTTTGGAGGGGAATCCTTGCTCTTCAACTGGGACTCTGCATTGGACCTCTGTGACAGAGGCTAACATATTTGGCAAACATGAATCTTTGTTTTATGCTTGTCTCATTAATAATCATCAGAGGGATCATAGAATGTTTTCTGTTTTGAGGAATCTTGTAAAGACACCTTGTTGGAGATGAGCCTCTTTTGGAAATGGAGATATTTTGTTATAGCAAATCAAATGCTTGTTATAGTTAGACAATAGAGTATAGTAGTTTCTTTTACTCTACATCTTTTGGTCAATTGTATGATTATTAAGATGTGGTTTGTGGCATGTTGATAGCAAAAGCTTTTCTGTTCCCTTCTCACATTTTTTTTTTAGAGCTTGAAAGTAGACATGGATTGGATAATTATAGATGTTCTTAGTCATCTTTTAAAACACAGAGAAGATAAAAGAGATATATATATATGTATATAGTGATCTGAGATTTTTAGTATCTACACCCAGGTACATTGAGAATAATTGATAACAATAACATTAAAATTGTCCCTCCAGGGTTATGGGAGTAGTGTTATGATAGTGCATTGATGGTGGAACTTGTGAATCAGCACAACCCTTTTGGAAAGTAATTTGCAAGTATGCAAATAAAGTAAACAAAAATGTCCATACACTTTGATCCAGAGATTCCTCTACTAACCTTATATTCCAAGGAGATCACTGATAGAAAATCCAGTTATACCCCAAAATATTTGGTGTCACTTTTTGTGACACCAAAGAATTGGGAACAAAGTGGATGCCTACCTAGAAACTGGTGGTACCTGAATGTGATATATTACTGTGCTGTAAGGCTTGACTATTATTATTAGTACAGAGAAGCACCCAAGATTTACATGATCTGATGCAAAGTGAAGTAAACAACCAAGAAAAAAACATAAATGACTATAGCATAAATAGAATATCTAGAAAACAATTGAGTGAGTTTTTGGAATATTATAGTGCATTGATTGGTTTTACAAATTTTTCTTTTCTTTAAGTAAGTTATTATTATGGGATGGTTATCTGGGAGGCGATAGGGAGAGGAATACTGACCGAAATTCTGATGGTTTTTAAAAAGCAAAAGATAACAATGAAAGTTTTATTTTAAAAAGATTGTACTCTCCAACATGGGCCTTTTCTGTATGGTTTCATTCAGTGTTTTTCCCTTTTGTTTTCTTCACTACTGTTGCTACATCTTAAGAACAGAGATTCCTGGGGTTTATGGATAGATTTCAGAAAGACTCAAATTTTTTTAAATTTTAGTATAATTAATGTCCTTTGAGAGGATATGTGTTTTGTGCATTTACAGAATATTCTGAGAAAGGGATCCATGTTTCACCAGATGGCTAAGGGAGGGGGTTTAGTATCACACACAAAAATTAAGAGCTTCTGCTCTAGAAGCACATCCCCAGGGCACTGTTAAAATCCAGGTGTGACTATACCCAAAAAGCTTGTCATCTGTGCATGCTGCAACACCAGGACTAAGACAGAAATCAAAGAGAAAAAAGGTCCATATATGTACGAAAGTAGTTCTAGTAGCTTTCTTTTTGCAATAGCAACGAATTGGGGAAAGAGGTATACTTTTTAATTAGGAAATGACTGAGGGGACAGAGCCAAGATGGCAGAGTAAAAGCAGGAACTTGTCCAAGATCTTGCTCCAATCACCTCTAATACCTTAAAATATGACTCTAAACAAATTTTAGAGCTACAGAAGCCACAGTGACAGAGAAATCTCCTACTGAAGGCAGCCTGGTAGGCCAACAGGAAGGGTCTATAACACCACACTATAGCTGAGCACAGTCCTGCATGAGCCATGTCAGCCCAGACCGGCCTGAGCAGACTTAAGGAGAGTGAATCACTGGCAGCTGTGGTGGTTTCCAATCCATAAATGCCAAAGAGAAAATAAAAGGTCAGTGGGGAACTCTCTTAGAACTGGGTGACTGAAGAGTGTGGTTAGGCCCCTGCTCCCAGGGGCCAGAGGTGGCAGAAGCACAGCTGTTGCCATGTGGCTGCCTCTGGAGCTCCCAGCCTGCAGATCATAGGGGGAATCAAGTGACCATTCAAAGGGTAATTGCTCTTGTTTTGAACTGTTTGGATCTGGATCACAGTCTTGGGTGGTGTTCCTGGGGTGTGTGACCAGTGTTCCGGAGCTTGTGGTGGCTATAGAGAGGGCACCCTTCTCAGACCTCTTGACAACATTTGTGAAAACCCCAGCGATTTGGGACACAGCTCTCTCCATTCTGGAAGCAGAGTTCTGCCATGGCATAGAGCTCAAAAGTCAAGTAATTGGCTGGCAAGATGAGCAAGCAGAGGAAGCACAATTAGACCATAGAATCCTTTTTTGGGGGACAAAAAGGATTGAAACATGGAACCAGCAGAAGTCAACAATGGCAAAAGTACTGCATCAAAAGCTTCCAAGAAATATATGAACTGGTTGCAGGTCATGGAGGAACTCAAGAAGGATTTTGAAAATCAAGTAAGAGAAGTGGAGGAAAAATGGGAAGAGAAATAAGAATGATGCAAGAAAATCATGAAAGGCAAGTCAACAGCTAAAGGAGACCCCCCAAAATACTGAAGAAAATAACACCTTAAAAAGTAGAGTAACTCAAATGTCAAAAGAGGCCCAAAAAGCCAATGAGGAGAAGAGTGCCTTGAAAAGCTAAATTTGCCAGATGGAAAAGGAATTTCAAAAAACTCACTCTTCTGAAGAGAATAATTCCTTCAAAATTAGATTGGAACAAATGGAAGCTAATGACTTTATGAGAAATCAAGATACTATAAAACAGATCCAAACGAAAAAATAGAAGACAACGTGAAATAATCTCATTGGAAAAACCACTGACCTGGATGATAGATCCAGGAGAGTCCAATTTAAAAATTATTGGACTACCTGAAAGCCATATGAAAAAAAAAACTAGAAATCTTCATGGAAAACTGCCCTGATATTCTAGAACCAGAGGGCAAAATAGAAATGGAAAGAATAAACCAATCACCAAAATCCCAAAAGGGAAACGACTGAACAAGAAATAATAAATGAATGTGATGCAATACTGTTCTTTAAGAGATGATGAAGGGTATGGATTCAGAGAAACCTGGGAAGAAGTGTATGAACTGGTTCAAAGAGAAGTGAACTGAACCAGAAGGCCATTTTATATAGTAACAGCAATAGAACATCAGGAGATTTGGTAACTGATGAACATAATGACCAAGTTCCAGTGCTGTCCACCTCCAGATACAGAGTCAGTGGACTTGGAGCACAGATGGAAGCATATTTTCTTTTACTTTTTTGCCTTCTCATTGAGAGGGAGAGAATTTGAAACAAAAAAATTGAATAAAGGAAAACCTTTACAAATTGAATGTAGTGGCTTCATTAACTTAGAGAGTTAGAAAGTTTATTATAAAAATTCCTGTAGATCTTTTCTAATTTTGTTTTACTACTAGTTTCATCTTTAAATGACTCCTGGATAACTAGGCAGTAGTGATCATACTCTTCCATCATCATTTTGAACGGTTTTCCAGATTGATCTTTCCCATGACTGCCTTATCTCTCCACTTATAAAATAGGACAAGTATTTCCAGATTAAGGTCATTAGGCTCATTTTCATTGCTTGGCAAATGATTTATATCATTCAAGTCCTTTCCCTCTCTTTGCTATTTTTCATCATCAATATCTTTTTCAAATGATTTCAGAATTGTTAAAATTGTGTGCCCTACCTTTTTTTTTTATTCTAGCTTTGTATTCCTTTTGATTTTTTTGTCTCCACAGCTGATTGAAAAATCTATTGATTTTTATTTCAGTTAAAATATCAGTTTCATTCTTTAGTGATCCTTAGTTCTCTCCATGTTTAAGGCTCTCAGATAATCATGAAACTTATGTAATTCTCGCATTAAAAAAAGACCTTTTCTCATTTCTTGCTACTGGATTGTGTGTGTGTGTGTGTATGTGTGTTTAAATTGCTATGCTCCCCCTTTGCCCAATTCTTTATTTAATGCTGTTTATGAGGAGGGTCCCAAAAAGATATTATCTTAATAAGGGGTATTAAGTGCACAAAAGTACCAAGTCATTAGTTCAAGGGGTGGGGCAAGTCAATATTCTGGCTAGAAAATCAAAGAATGTTTCATATTGTAGAAGTTGATCTGGTTTGTAGAGTTTGATCTGGTCCTTGAACAAGATACATAGGTTGCCAATAGATAAATATTGGGAAAGGAAAGTTATCCCAGCTTTTGGGGAAATGCAAGGCAGATTCAGGCAATTTGAGTATCCAGTTTAATCTGCATTGTGAACTATGAGAAAAGGGAGAAATATGGTAATTATTACACAACTAGAAAGTGGGGGGGGGGTGAATCTAGATCTCCTCTGACTCCCATGTCCAAAACATTTTTGACCACATCGTGTCACTTGGGGAATGTATTAGGTAGGTAGTAGGGAGCTGGTCAAGATTTTGAGAGGGCAAAGGAATTTAAAACAGTGAATGAGAAGGTTTCATGCACTGATTAAGCACTCTACTACATACTGGGGTTACAAATACAAAATATGAGTCTATGTTGAAGATGAATTAGAAGAAGAAAAATTAATACAAGATAGTTTTCAGGATGATTGAAAGCATATTCCTGTACCATCTTGTTGAATTTTGTGACCTGTAATATAAAAGTCCTTTGCTGGAAGGAATTATTTCTGAATTCTTTGACTTTGGCATGCAGCTGTCAGTCATTGTCTATATTTCATCTACATGTCTTGATTGACAGGCTTTAGTAACCTCTTGTCCAGGTCACAAGAAACATGCGAGATGTTGATAAGTACATTGCTTGATTAATTTTTTAGTTTCTGAGTTTTCATTTATCTGACCTCTCTGATTAATGACATCTAGAAGCATTTGTTACAGTTTGAGTTCTCTGTCCCAATAGGATTTCAGAGGGGCCTTACAGCTTCATTTGTGTATTTTTTCTTTTTCTTTTTGCTTTTTGGAGGGCAATTGGGGTTAAGTGACTTGCCCAAGGTCACAGAGCTGGTTTTGTGTTAGGTGTCTGAGGCTGGATTTGAACTCAGGTCCTCCTGAATCCAGGACCGGTGCTCTATTCACTGTGCCACCTAGCCACCCCTCCATTATATATTTTTGTATCACCACTTTGCAACATTCCATGATGCTTTTTGTTACATGTCGACAACCATTACAGGAGTTTGTCCAGATTCTTGTGTAATCTTTTTCTAATTTACTGATTCTTCTGATGGGCATAAAGGATTGTTTGCCATTTAGATGACTCCAAAAATTAAAAATAAAAAAGTTCTATACCACCTAGATGGAAGGGGAAAATAAGGCAAGGAAATCACCTGTCCTGTACTTTCATGTGCTACAAAAGAAATCAAACTTTTATGAAACAGCTTTCCAAGAATAGTATTTTTGAAATCGGTTGTCTTTATCTAATCAAGACAAAACTTAGAATTTTTAAGAATGAATTTGGTATTCCTGATTTTACATAAAAAGGGGTGTGTGTGAGAGACAGGCTGTAGTAGAGACTTAAGGATGGGGAAATAAAATGATTGAATCTGAGACATAAAAATTTATAGTATCAGGAACAGATGGTGGGGAGGGAGTAGTAAACTAGCCTCTTGACACATTAAGTTAGACAGTAACATGTGCCTGTTTAGCCTTTTTTCATGGTGGGAGCTATGCCCTTGAAAATCCACTTTCTAGTGGCAGCATTTGAGAATCATTGAGATAAAAACTTTGTGTTTGTCTAGAAAGAAGCACATCTACCACTGGACATGCCTGGCCTTCATAGCTGATAGAAGCTATGGTAATTAAAGGAATCCTCAGGTAGTTTTTTCCTGTTACTGAAGCATTCACGTCTAAGTGAAACTAAGAATAGCTAGATGACTGGAAACACAATGTACTTGGCCATACCTGCAGATCTCCTGTGAAAAGTAGTCATTTTCTTCATCTGAAAAGAATCGATTCTGCTTCAAATTCAGTTCAATCTTATAATCTAGGCCACTGGATTATTCAGTGCATTGTTCTTTTAGAAAAACTACTGATACATGGATAGAAATTGATACACCTACCAGAAGAATAAAGGACAGAAATCTTTTCTGTGTGTTAAGAATCTTAATATAGCAGATTCTCAAGTCATTGTAGTTGTGATCATTTGGATAGGATTTAGTTCTTATTTTGCTTCATATGTAATACAAAGTAGCAATATTAAAAGAAATTCCAGGAGGAATGCTTAAGATTTTGTTTTCAAACATCTTCAGTACTGTAGAATCCGTTTATAGTAAACTCTATTATCCACCATGCTGTGTTATTAACTGGAACTTTCTGTTAACCAGCCCAATGATTGATGGCACTGCAAGATCCTGAAGTGCCTTCTGAATCATCAGAGAAAAATGAAGTTATCTTCCATATAGCTTTAGTGTAAGTATTTTATTGCATACTTTTTAAACATTGGCAATCCATATATGGTGTAGAGGCTAATTGTTAAACAGAAAATTTGATTTAAACAAATACTTTGCTAAACATGCTGGATAAGAGTTTACTCTACATATAATAAACAACTGGCGTGCAAATTACAAGTCGATATAATATAGGATATTGTTTGCAAAGATACATAAAGAAGTAAAATTTAAGATATGACCAATTAGGGGAAAGTTGTAGAGCCATAGACTGTGGAAAGACATCTAGGTTTTCTAGGCATAGAATGAATACCAGGGAATGATGCAGCAGCACATTCATTAGGGGTTAGAAATTTGTGGAGTACTTTTGGACCTTGAAAGCCAGCCAGAAAGGATTCCTCATCACTGGATACTGATGGGATAATGGTGGATCACTAATTCTGAGGACCCTGTGGCATGAGACGTGAAATACCTAAGCAAGAAGCTAGAATTATGTTAGGCCATTCCAAGGCTATATTCTGGATTAAGCATAGATCTACCCCCCTTCTTTCATCTGTGTATAGTTCATTATGCTAAAATAGACTTTTCATAGAGCAGCTGAATTAAACATACTATTTGTACCATAGTGCAGATCAGGAGTTTGGGGATAGAATGCATTCAGTCTTTTTCTTTGGAAAAACCCTTAAGACAACCCATTGAGTGCATTTGAAGTGACCAGAAGTTAATGTAAGCTGCTTTTTGAAAGGTAGTCTAGGTGTTAATTTTACAACTTTTTTTGCAACATAATTCTTATCTGAGTAAAATTCATCTCTTAGAAAAAGGAGCTTTCACACTGTTAGAAATATACAAGGCCTTTCCATATAGAACTACAGAGGTTTTATTCATTGATTTTTATTGAGAAATAACATCAAGTAAAATGTTTTAACCCTAGACATGTTCTCCAGAGTTGTACTATGATATTCTGGGAAATGTTCTTATATTCTAAACCAAAGAATTCCCTTGAAGGCAAGGTCTTCAGCTCCTTACAGACAGCACATGAACTTGGAATACATATTCCAAAACCTCCTTTGTTACTGCAAGTTTTGGGACAAACTGGTCTTGCTAACCAGTTTACATATACAAATAAAATAGACGGAAAAACATTACCCACAAATGTCATACATTCTGGTAGGAAGTTACTGAGTTTCATCACTACTAATCCTGTAGGATATTGGGCTGAATTAAACATTGGAATCTGTATTAGGTTTTCAGTGATTCCAGAATTGCAAAAATCTACCTTTAATAACATTTCTTTCTACATTGTCATGGTTGCAAATTATGTTGAGATAGATGGACTGTGGACATAGACTGTAAAATATGTCAGCAATAACCTGCATTCAAAAAGTACCTAAAAACATCATCAGATCTATATTTTACTGAGAAGTGAGCCATATAGTGAAAACTGTAAGACAGCAGTAAATGGACAGCTAGATTCAGCACATGTATTGGAGTTTCACTGGGCCTCTTCTCCAGCACATTGAGTAGATACTCTGGTGGATTTATGAAAGAACAAGATCATCCCTTCACCAGTGGATGAAGTAGCTCAAAGCACTATTAAATTGACATGAAATTTGAATTAAGTAGATACGCTTCCATAGGAATCTAGCCTCAACTGATGCCCTCAGCCACTAGGTAACCTGGTCCTAGCTTAGCTCAAAAGCGGAGATAAGCCATATAAAATATGACTAATGCTATGAGTTTTCCTTAGAGATTAATTTTAGTCATCATAAAAGGTTGCAAAAGTCCAACAAGATCCCATGAGGCTTTGTGTTATGGGGAGCGAATTTCTGTGGAGGCAGAACAGCATTCCATGATTAGAACTTGGGTTTTTATAGCAAATTCTCCTTCCAGTCCGCCTGATTAATTTCCCAAGCTTTCCATCTTGTCCTTACTTTCTATTCACAATTTCTCAGTCTAATTAAGATTCTCACTACTTCTTGCCCAGATTATTTAATTTACTTCCTAACCTATATCCTAGTACTCTTCTTTCCTCAGATCTACTTATTGTCAGATTAAGCTTCTTTAGTACAGCTCTTAGCTGTTACTAAAATTCATTAGTGACTCCCCATTTCTGAACTCAGCCTGACATACAAACCCCCCAGTACTCTGGCACAGCCTGCCTTTCAGCTTATCTCCATTACATGTACCTGTAGACTGCTCACGTTTTAGGAAATATACTAGACTTGGTCTAAGGCTGTAAAGATAATAGATCATTGGACTTTTTACATTTTTTAATTCTGAACATAAATGTCAAAAACGAACATTTCCAAATATACAGTAGAACACAAAAAGGATTGTCTAAGAACCACGAAGGTCCATTTTACGCCATTTTTTAAGTGATAAATTTCTAGTTTACTTTCAAAACTTTGCTGTTTGTTTTATGCTTCTTTCTGGACTTAGGTGTATTTTTAAAAAATGTTTAAAACCCTCATCTCTATTGGTATCCTCCCCTTCCAATTTTCTTTTTTAAATAAAGATGAGAAAGCACTTAGAACAAGTTTAGTCAAAACAAACCCATGCTGTAGCCATGTCCAAAAATGTACATAATGTCTCTTTCTCAGGAAGTGGGCAACATGTTTCATCATAGATCATGTGAGAAACACACTTGTGGGGATCATAGGACTTCCTAGGTAGGGTCAGGGACTTAGCCTGGGATGAACTTCACTGCTTCCTGCTTCCCTAGGAGCCCTTAGGAAGATCAACATACATACCCCCCCTTAAAACCCCAAACCCTTTCTCACTGAAAGAGTTCAGAAATAGAGTATGCAGAGGAAGGTGTTTATTATACTTCCGGCAAGGGGGGGGGTAGTATGGTGCTCACTCGGGACATACCCACACTGATGTAGAACCAGGAGTGAGGTTATACATTTCAGTTCTTCCTGGTAGATTTAGGATTAGTCAGATTCCTCAAGTTCCTCACTTTATTTCCATACATCCCCTCTATATTTGCAGATTACATAGTCAAGGTAGTGTGGATACTTGAGACCTGACCTGGCCTGACCTCTTCTAAGATCTGAAGCGTGTGCCACACCCCCACCTTTCTAGCTTCCTCTGGCCACGGTCGTGGGTATTAGTAAAATAAGATAAGTGAGTTTCCCCACAGATATTGATTATCTTCTAATAACTTTTATGGGAGCAAAATAAGACCCCATTATATGCCCTTTAACAATTATCTGGGCTTAGAGTTGAACCAACATTGCTTTGGTTATACTTCTTAAGTATTTGAGGAGTTTCTCTTTATAGTATTGTCCTTGTATACATTCTTCTCCAAGATCTTGCTTACATCTGTATTGCTTCTTCCTGGGATTCTTTGAAATTCTTTCATCATTTCTTTTGGTGCAGTATATTCATGTACTGCAATTTGTTCAGCCATTCCTGATCGATGAGTACACTAGTTCTTTGCTTTCCATACTCTCTGCCCCACACTTTTCTCACTTTAATTTCCGTTTCAGAATCAGGAAACTTTTCTCTTTCTGTTCTTTTCCTCCTTGTATTATCCTCCTTATAAACTGTGCCCCATTTTCTGATCCCTGCTTATTTCTCTGTTGAGAAATTAAGTAAACTCTTTTATCTAGCTCAGTCAAATAATTCTGGAATCCTTCCCCCAGCCTCTCCTAATTCTAGTGCCTTCCCTTCTGTTTATTATTTTCTATTTTATATACGGTTTGCTTTGTATGTATTTGCTTGAATGTTGTCTCTGAGGACAGGGACTGTCTTTTGCCTCTTTATATTCTCTGAACTAAGCAGAGTGCCTGGCACATAGTAGGTACTTAAAGTGTATGATTTGATTTGAATCTAGGAGTAAACTTCATCTGGTGGGTTGGTTCCCTGTATTCCTTTCTCCATTTGGTGTTTTGTTTTGTTTTTTTGTTAACACTCCAGTTAGGGAATGAGTAAGGTCCACTTTCTTCATCTCTTCTACAATAGTATACAGTAATATTTCTCTTTTTCCCTCCCTTCTTGAAACCCTCAGGACAAATCAGTCTACCTCCAGGTCCACTGTTTTTCTTATTTCACTTCCTCACTACTCTTTGAAGACCTTAAGGTTCTAAAAGAGCACTTATTTATTCTTCTCTTAGAATATTAGCATTGCATCATCATATAGACCCTTCTAATTTTTTAATCAAATAAATTGACCTAACTAGGACTCTTTGAATTCTTCTGTTTATATTTCAGAGTCCCTTATTGACTCTAGTCTTTTCATCAGAAATACTTGGAAATCTTTTTTACGTTAAAGATCCATTTGTTTCCTCCTATTTGATGATACTTTCACTGAGTAAGTTGTTAACATGCTTATAAAACCCCCGACTGTCTTTTTGTCTGCTCATATTTATTGTAGAGTCTGGGTTTCCTGTTATCCTGACTAGTTCCTTGATATTTTAACTGCTTCTTCCTGGATACTTGTGTATTGTCTTTTGACATTGGAGCTTCAGAATTTTAGCTCTTGACATTCTTGTTTGCTCTTTGGGTTTCTTCCAGGCAGTGACTGGTAGATTTCTATTTTCACTGTGCCTTCAGGTTTTGAGATCTGGGCAGTTTTCATTTGTGATTAAATTGTCTAGTTGACAATTACCTTGACCTATTTTCTAAGTAAGTTACCTTTATATGTCAGGTGTCTTGCATTTTCTCTCTCTCTCTCTCTCTCTCTCTCTCTCTCTCTCGCTATATTTTGATTTTGTTCTATAATTTCTTGCTTTTTCATGGAGTTGGTTTTTGTTTGGTCTGTTATAATTTTCAGGAAATCTATTGAAAAAGGTTTACCAATTCTATTCTAAGTGATTTATTCTTCCAGTTCCTTCAGAGCATTTCTTTCTTCATCTCTTACAGGTATTCGTGTAGTCCTGTAGAAAATGCATTTTCTTTCTTTGAAACCCTGCTGTGTAGTATTATAGAATTATTCTTGTAGGTTGTTGGATCTGTTATCACTTTTTGTGGTTTTCTTTACTGGTTTACTCTTTTCTTCGGTCTTGCTTCTTGAACCTGGGGCTTTGTGCCAGGGATAGGCTCATTTCCTGCTTTTCTTTTGGATTAAGTGATCTTTCCTGCTTGGACTTGTGCAAGGTCACCTGGATTCTTGCACTGAAGCACAAGGAAGGCCCTTCCTCTCCCTGTCCTCTGGATACTTAAGGTTCAGAGTGCCAGGGACCTCTGTGGTATATGAGGACAGAGTGCTAAGGAACGCTGGCTGACTCTGCAGTTCTGGAGTGGGGAGTCACTGACTGTAGTGTTTCTTATTGAATTTCTTGATCAATATTCACACTGGTTAGATTTGTAGATTTTTGCTCAAGTAGACTTATGGGAACTGGGTTGACTATCTCTATTTAGGCTGCCAACCATCCTGGCCATTCCAGGGGGAGACATCAGGATATTGGTCTCCTTGCATTTGCAACTCTGGCCCAGTAAACCAGAGTCTATCTTTCTGATCTGTGGACTTTACCTACTTTGCTGACCATGAATAAATGCTACCTGCCTCAGCCAAGTTCTGGCTTGATGTGATCTTGCCTAAACTTCATACCTATCACCTGACTCAACTCTTCACTACCCTTGACTTTGCCACCTGTTTCTGGGACTTGTCCTCTAAGTTAGAAGTCAGGTATCCCGACCCATTGTTTAAAGTTATATAGATATGCTTATCTATGTCTGTCTATAGATTCTCTCTACACATAAGCTCTACTAATTTTAATTATTTGTGATGTGTCATGCTTGCTTTTGCTCCTTTGGTAGACTGGCCTGCAGGATGAGCCCTCAGCTTTGCATTTTTATTTAGAGCATACATATCTATATTTTACTTAAGTTTCTTATCTATACATTATTCACAGCTATCCATATTTGCAAGAATATGGATGTCAGCTAGGTGGGGTAGTAAGAGCGCCAGCCCTGGAGTCAGGAGGACCCCAGATTGGTTTGGCCTCAGATACTTAACACCCACACAAAATAACTGGCCTCGGGCAAGTTACTTAACCCCGTTTGCTTTAAAAAAAATATATATGGATGTCATTTTAATTTAAACTCTTCCTGAGAGGTATGCTAACTCCTGTCACTCCAAGGCAAGCCATGTGCTGGGATATGGCAAAAATGAAGAACCCATTTAGCTGAATTTATTGGTAGAAATGCAGTTGGAAATAGTAGTAGCAATAGTGCCTGCTGTGTGACACTCACTGTACTAAGTGCTGTATGAATATTACCTCATTTTGATGCCCTGGGAGGCAGGTGGGCTTTATTATCCCCATCTTATAGCTGAGGAAACTGAGGTAAGCAGATTAAGTGACTTCCCAAGGTCACACAACTAGTAAAGATTAGATTTGAATTCAGATCTTCCTTAAGCCAGGCTTAGAATTCTACTGTGCCACCCAACTACCTCTAGACTCTGATTTGGTGACCCAATAGTTTTGGTGAGAGGAATAGATTGGAAAGATGTGGGGGAGGCAGCACTAGAATCAAGCTGTAAATTCAAGGCACATTCTCTCCCCAACTCCCATGCCCTGTCAGTTGTAGACAGTTCCCATAAAGATACTTTTTAAAAAAATTTTGTTTATAATGGAAACTATTTGCTGTTAAAACTGTTCTGCTATAGGGAATGGTTCTATCCATAGTGATTTAAGGAAAATTTTACTCTGTGGCTTTTATTACTATATTAGCTAGCCTTGCCTTGTCATTTCAAGGTAATATAACTCAGGTTCTCCTGACTCCAGGGCTGGTGCTCTATTCACTGCTCCACTTAGCTGCCCCAAGTCTCTGAAATTCTTTTACTAGATCCGAACATCCTCTCAGTCATCCTATATTTTTCCTCCTTCTCTAAGCCAAGGTTCTAGGAAAAGTTTTCTACTATTACTGCTTCCATTTCCTCTCTTCTTCTGCCTTACTTTTTTAGAATCTGGCTTCCAGCTTTGCCATTCAACTGAAACTGTGGTTAAAGCACAGTGTTTTGAGTTCTGAACCTGGATTCAAATTAATAAACCATCATTTAGGATGTGTAACCTAGAGGAAAACCCACTTCCTCATGGCAAGGTCCAGAGGCATTGGAGAGCACTAGGTGGACCTCTGAGGTCCATTCAATTCTCTGATTCCATGATCCTATGATAGAGTTTAAAGTCTTTACCTTGTTATTCTCTAATCCTTATTGTAGCTAATATTTTTAAACCCCCCCCCCCAAATGTTCATGTTTTAGGTACCTAATTATTGAGTTGTAATTATTCACAGTTTTTTTTTTTTTAATATGTGGAGGAGTAGGAAGAGGAGTTCATAAACACCTTCCAATTTGAGGAATGACTGGCTGTATTAATACATGTATATATTACAATAATATATTTGTATTCTTGACATTTTAATTCTCCAGAATGCCTTTTCCCCACTTAAACTAGATAGCACCAAGCTGCTCTGCCATTTTTTCTAAGCACTGGTAACCAGCTAGCTTTATTCCAATACTGCCTTCATTTTACTTTCTCAGAGATACCATGTATATGGCTTCTATGTCCCATATAGAGTCATAGAAGAAACGATGGTACAGTGGATAGAGTATCAGACCTGGACTCAGGAAAACCTGAGCTAAAACCCTCTCTCAAATACTTAGTAGAGATGTGACCTTGGGCAAGTAACTTTACTTTGTTTGCATTAGTTTCCTCAACTGTAATATGGGGATAATAATAGCACCTACCTCCCAGGGCTGTTTTGAGGATCAAATAAGGTAATATTTGTAAAAACTATTTAGTACAGTGCCTGGCATACAAGAGGATTTATATAAATATTCCCTTCCCCCTCTCCCACCATCCTTTTCTCTTTTTGTTTTTGGGGGGGGGTGTGTCTCATTTACATAAACGTCCTTAGCCTTTATGTTTTCTCTTCTTTAACACTTAACTAGCTTGTTGCCATAGGAAAAATCTACATATTCTTGTTTTAAGTAAAAAAAACAAAACAAAAGGTACAAATCATGATTGATGCAGGTAAAAAATGGGGTTTGCAATATTCTGGTAAAATGGAAAAATGGCCTCTAAAGCTTTTGATTGAATATGTTACCTTTAGTCTCCTGCACAGATGACTCTAGAATCTACCTCATTTTCCACTCATTGAACTCTTTCATAAGTGCAGCCCTCAGGGGGAAAAAATAGGCATTTCATATTTATTAGGAGGGATAATAGTGGAAAGTTTATTGGTCATGTGGTCAAAAAACCCTGGGTTCAAGTTCCTGATCCTGCCACTTCACTGCACCCTGTATTCATAGCTACATCCCTTAACTATTGAGGGGTCTCTGTCTCTAGGGTTTTTAAGAGAAAAATCAGTGTGGCCTGTTGACTTCCCTCCCTGCCTGCTCTCTGATTGTTACGGTTCCAGGAAATTTTCTGCTGTTCTAATGTTGATTTCAGTTATATTGTGGGTTACATGTACTACCTTGGGAACTTAATCACACTTCTAGCCACAATTAATGGCATTTTTTTCCCTCTGGGAAACTGTTCTGAATTCCAAACAACTAACTTAATACAAAACTTTTGGAACATAACCTATTTATGAGGGAAATTATTACAGTAAACCTAATTTCTCCAGGTAGGTTTCATTGACTATCATTCTTAATGCATTTTTAGTGGCAGAAGTCTTGATACTTTTTATCATGAACTAGAAAATAAAAACATGTCTGTATACAAAGAAGGCTAGAAAAAGAATTTCATGTAAAACTTAAGTTTATAGCATTTTATATATATATATATATATATATATATATATATATATATATATTTATTTATTTATTTAACATGGTAGCACCAACATTGCCCTGCTTGTCTTATACCCCTTCTGAACTTCCTCTCCTTTCTTCTCCGTTTTTAAAAACGTTTTGCTGACACTCCTCTCCCTGTTCTGCTCTGCTTCTCTCGCCGCTCTCTCTTTGTGGCATGGGCACGCTCTCAGAACATGGGCAGAGCTCACAGGGCTTTTGCTCACAGAGATTGTTTTCCACAGGGACCAACTCACGGTTCCGTTAACATGTTTTAGTGTGCCTGTCCTCCTCTTACCCTTCCAATAATTGTCATTTCCTGTTTTTGTCATCTTTGCCTGTTGTTAACTTTTATCTTAGGTAAGGGATCAAGAACTGGAGGTGCAGTAGTATAAAAAAATAACCATTTTGATTGCAGATATCACAATTTTGAAATTAAGAAAACTGAGACTAAAATAAGCTATGAAGTGCGAGGCTTTATTTAATGAAACAAATGCTCAGTATTGAAAGGCAAATTCTTCTACTTTAAGGCAGTAATGCAGAGTGTAACTTATGCCCTTTCACAAGACATTTCTGAGATCAAAGGAATGCTGACTCAAGTGTTTTTCTTCTAAATATTCGTGAATCCTAAATAGTATCACCTAGATCAAGCAGTAGAATGGTTTTTTTAGGTTAATTTGCCAGTAATTAGATAATTATTCTATTCATTTTGTTGTGTACCATGTAGAGATTCAAAATAAATGTAGTTTATCAGGGCAAATGATATACTGTGAATGGGTGCAGATACTTTTCTCATAAGATTTCTCATTGCTTTTATTTAAATGAAACAGATATGTAAAGCACTTTGTAAACTGCATGTGTTATTAATTTCAGACAGTGAAAAAAAGGCAGTTTAATTTCTAGGACCTGAGTGGGAGCTGGGGCTGACATGAAGCAGATTTCTAAAGTTTGTTTTTAGCTTAGTTTTTAGGAGTTTACTCATCAGAGAGTTCCTAATTAAACCAGTATAATCACAGGTCTAGTCCTGGTCCTTTTAGGAGATCATATTACAGGAACTATCAACGTTGGTTGTTTTTATTGGTGAGTTAAGTTTTTCTTTAGAGCCACCAAACTTAGCTCCTTTAATTTATATATTTCAGGGGAAGGCTGTTTCTCACACTTCAAATACAAATATCCTGGGTTTAACCCAAAATTTCGTCAGGCATACTCTACCTGAGGATGTTTCCAGTGAAACACAATGATAGATGAAATGTGGTTATGCAGAGCAGTTCCATAAGAGTGGTGTTGATTCTGTGAATGTGCTGTTGAGTAAATGCTCCAGTGGTGCTTCCTAGCCTTACAGTCAGATTTGGATAGATATCAAATCTTGTCCTTTCTACCTGAGCAACACCTCATTCTTAGAAGTTAGCTCCTCATCTTGGAGTATTGGGGTAGGGATCCTGCTCAGAGTTGGATCAGACATGTGAGGTCTTTTCTAACTAGAAGAGTATTAAAATCAAGGAAAAGATTTCCAAGGTTTTAGGAGGTAGCTGACAAATATAGGCAGAAGCCTGTAGAATCTCACCTAATTTTTAATATCACTTGTCTATGCTTTATTAATATATTTCTGTTCATTTCATATTCATGTTTTTCTTGTTGTTATTATTATGCACATTCTATAAAAGACTTCTTCAACTAGGATCTAATTACTAAGAGATACTTAAAGTTCCTAGGTAGATTTCCTGGTATCATGTGAAGTATAGTTATTACCAGGGGATGGCAGTAGAATGTTTCCATTGGCACCTTAGGATCATATTACTAACTCTGTCATTACTATTATATTACATATAATATCAATTGGCTCCTTTCAGAAAAAAGTTGGGGGACCTTTGCCTCTGCTTTCTAGTGTGTTGGTGTTTTGTTTTTATAGAGACTAAAGAGCTTGCTGAATCCTGATCACGTACTTTACGTTGCATACATGTGTTTTTCCACTGGCACTGTTAATTCTGTACTGTACTGTACATTCAGTACTGTACTGTAGATTCAGAAATGCTTAACCTTCTGATGTGATAGTTGAATAGTTGGGTGCTGCTTAATGGGAGTTTTTATTCACACGTTTGGTCGTCAGCTTAACTCATTCTGATTCAGATCCATTGCATCAAACATAAGTGAAAGATGAACTTAAATTCATCAAGTCCAAAGGGCTAAATTCCAAATTGGTTAGTGGGAGAAAAGTTGGATGATCTTTGTGGGGGGGGAAATAGTTAAAATCATTTAACTTCCTACTTTTGAAATGTCTTCTTTTTTTTCCCCAAGAGATCCTAAAAAGATTATAATGCATTTTTCTAAATCAAGTATATTCCATATTGAACATAGGAATATATACAATTTTGTGTACTGTTTTATAGAAGACATGAAATGTATTAGGCTTTTCCCCTTACTTGAGGTTTTTAACTTAAAGCTAGATAATAAATTGCAGATTTACATAAAATACTGTGCAGTGGAGTGAACAGAGGGTTGGGCCTAGAGTCAGGAAGACTCATTTTCCTGAGTTCAAATTTGACTTTCCACACTTATTAGCTGTGTGACCCTAGGCAAGTCACTTTAGCTTGTTTCCCTTAGTTTCCTCATCTATAAAATGAACTAGAGAAGGAAATGGCAATCACTCCAGTATCTTTGGCAAGAAAACCCCTAATGGGGTCATGGGAGAGTTGGACGGGCCTGAAACAGCCGAACAACAAAAGATGATCATTCCCTTGCTAGGAATCATGCAGAGTTATTTGATCAGGGCTTCTAGAGCAGTGTTCACACGTGTGCTGACACTTCAATGTGTGAGTGGGCTAGGAGGAAGGTTTCCTGGCAGGATGCCCAAGGTGTTCTTCCTATGGTAGCACTTGAGGCAAGTCTGCTTTTCAGTCAGTATGCTGTTGTTCATCTTCATTGTGTCCTTACTCAGTGCTCATAGCACCACTTGCATTGTTTTTGTCTGATGGCAATATAAGTATTTGCCCTCAAGTTTTTTTTTTAAAGGATTCACATCTATAAGAAGATAAAGTATTTGACAAAGATGGAACAGAAACATATTTTTGAATGTTGACTAATTCTTTCCCTAAACTGCCATTTAGGCAACTTGAGCGAAGTGGATTTTTCTAATTCCCTTTAAATGTAATCTCCTTTGCTTACCAGAAGCAACTGGTGATTTTACTTAGAGGGTAGAAACTCTGTGAAACTTTATTTTAAGCAAAATTTTGAGATCATCCTGAAAATGTTACCGTCATTTTAAAAGATTGAAAGATAAGGGAGCCACAGTATAGCCTGAGCAGGTGCTTATTTAGGACAAAGGTTTTAGTGGGCATACATGCTAATACCATGAAATTTTTATTTCCTTATTTTGTGTTTTAAGGGGGGGAGGGAAAGGAATGAAATGACTGCTTCAGTGTGAGAATGCTTATAAAGAAAAGCTTCTGTTCTGAATAATAACCATAGTTCACACTGATAGAGCACTTGGATGAAGGTTTGCAAATGCTTTAGGTACAAAACCTCATCTAACCAAAATACTTAGGAGTTTTGATGCTAACATAGAAAATCTATGTATGTAATAATTTTCTTTTTAACATTAAAAATGTTTCAAATAAAGAATTTAAAGTAGTTTCATCCTATTTAAAAGACAGCTGAATCGATAGAGCAAGATAACCTGTGTCCAAAGACTGAATATAATCTGCATGTATTTTTGGTCAAGTGTAGAGGGAGCTTTTGAGCCACACAGTACAGATGGGTAAGACCCCATTTGGACCCTTCCCCCATTAATATACCTTAATTTTATTTTTATCAAGTCTGTCAATCTGACCTCTGCCGCTGTGGCCCATTGATCTGTCCATCTGTCTGTTACAGTGCTTATTGGGTACTTCCAGAAGTGTGAATTCAGTGATGCAAAGGACAGGCGGGCTGCAGCAGCAAAGGTAGGACAGAATCATTCCCAAGACAAGTCATTCTTAAGGACTTTATTTGATTGGCAGCCAGGATACAATTATTCAGGTGTAGAATGTCCTGTAAATCTTTGGGGAAAGCCTTCTACCTCTTCCTCCACCTCATCCCACCCCCCACCCCCACTTTTAAAGCAAGACTACATAGAAAAAGCACAGTTTGCTTACCAGAGACATACTTAGAATTTCAGTGGAAAAATCATTTAGCATTTCATTTAAAAAAAGAAAACAACCACTGATTTTAAAGGCTATGCTGGCTAGATAAACCTTTAGGATATTTCCCTGATAACCATAGGACCAGGCTAAATCTAAAATTAAACTTTCATGAAAAGGGCATCATTAAGTTGGGGAGGGGAAAGGAGATGAAGAAATTTACACTTTACATTTTCCTATTGCAGAAACAGTTAAGTGAACTAAAAGAAAATACAGTACCTACAGTAATATTGAGATGGTAAAAATATATATGTGCTGTACTAGGAGTGAGCATTTTGAATCCTGGAAGCTCTCTGCTCAAACAACTTTTCAGGGTTCCTAAGGGTCCAGCTCTTCTATTTTACAGACAAGGAAATGAAAGACCTAAAAGGTGAGAGTTGTCCTTACTACAGTAAGTAGTAAGATTTTTTTCCCAGGCACAGTCAGACCAAGCCCTCTGGTTCAGGGTTTCTACCACTTTTTCCAGAGGTGTGTGTGTGTGTGTGTAAACACACACACACACACACACACACACACACACACACACACATGATAAGGGGACAAATAGATCACAAAACAATGATGGAGTTGTATATTGGTGGTGTACTTCGTTTTCTGCAGCATTTTCTGGCTTTAGAAAATTCGGCTTTTTTGTTACTTTTATTTTCTTTGCCTATCACTTTAACCTTGCACCTCCTTAAGCCCAAATCTGTCCTCTTCCATTGCATTATGGATGAAAGATGAGATTAGACAGTTGTATTGTAATGTTGTTTTCCACTTTATTCAAGGCTTGTTACCTCTTTTCCACTTCTGCCTTTCCCTCAGAAGCCCAACCTTTCCATTCTACCTCCAGACCTTTTCCTTTCTCTGTAATGAATGATTAGAAACTACTTTCCACCCTGCCAGGCTCTTCACCCCTTCCCATGATTAGGTCCTCCAGGCTTTATTGACTGAAAGTTCCCAAGTAGAAGTTTCCCAGAGTTTTTGTATTGTTACTTTTGTATTAAACTCAAGCACATTTTGACTACTTGAGTGGTTTGTTACTTTGTAGATTTTATATTATTGAGTTGTCCTTAATGTTTTACATATTATCTACTTTAATGTATTCCAAGCTTACAGAAGAGACTAGATTTCTCTTAGTATATTATGCCTAACGGTGTTATAGATCTTTTCCCATCATGATGCAGGCCTAAAGTAAGGAGCATTACAGTGTCATTAGCTAAAAAAATCTCAGCATAAGGAGTCCATGGGCCTTTTTATAGTTTAATATTTGTTATTCAGCATCTTACTCAAATGTATTTCAAGATGACATCTGAAAGACTTAACTTTGGAACACTGAAATGTTTTAAATGAATGTTATAGCCTTTAAACCAAACTTCATAAAGATTAGTTAGTCTTTGGTGCAAACAGATTGGATGAGGGAGGCCTGAATGCTGATCTTGCCTTGGCTGCAGTCTTAGCAGTGCAGGTCTTTGGAAAGTCACAACCCATATGATCAGCCAAAATTACCTTTATGTTTTCAGAGATCTAAGAATTGTTTGTTATCATGAGTTTTTTTGTTTTGTGTTTTGTGGTTTTTTTGGAGGGCAGTTGGGGTTAAGTAACTTGCCCAAGGTCACACGACTAGGTTTTTGTTTGTGTGTGCGTTAAGTGTCTGAGGCCGGATCCGAACTCAGGTCCTTCTGACTCCAGGGCCGACGCTCTACTCACTGCGCCACCTAGCCGCCCCTATCATGAGTTTTTAAGTCCATTTTCTCATTTGATCCTATTAACCCTTTTTGTGAGTGGGGAAACTGAGTCTCAGAGAGCCATACTTGTCCAAAGTTACAGACTTGTGCAGATCTCAGAACTTCTCACTACAGTATAAAATGATTCTGCACATTGGAAGATTTTTTTAAAATAATTTTTTATTTTAGACTCAAAGGCCAGAACATAAATACAGAATAGAGAAAAGAAACAAAAACACATCATAAACTTAAATATCGGAACTTAATATAAAGTAAGGGCGGGGAAAGCATGTCATGTGCATAGAGCATATGAGGATTCAAAATATGTAAGAAACTTTCTTTTCAAGAAAGTCTGTATGATAAATAATATACTTTGTGTTGCGAGCTGTCCATTTTGTCTTTGCTTCCTTGTAAGTTTTCTTTTGTAAAGAGAACTTTTTACTTTGTTCTCCCCCCCCCCTTTCCGCAGAAGCCTGCAATTAAATTTGGATGTTTCTCTATAGTTATAGATAGATACATACACATGTACATATACTTTCTCAAACAGATTCTATTCCTCGTCTTTGTTTTTATGTTTGTGCATATCTCTTGTTTCCTATCCTTCCTGCCTCCTCTACATGATACCTTGCCCTCCTATTACTTGTCTACCCCCCTCCAAGGATATTTCCCTTATCTTCCCATTCCCATAAATCTTAAAGACTTTTCTATGCCCGCTTTTAACCTATTCCCTCACCCTCCCCTCTAAAGATCTCTCCCTTGTCCTCTCCTCCCCACATTGGAAGATTTTAAAAATCATTTTACAGGAATATTTTTCTTTTAAAATTATTTTTGGTACTAATAACACACTTCCCTATTTAAGTGTGTATTTCAGACTGGAAAGCACATGATGTAATTTCGAAGCACTGGCTTATTTTGAGATTGATTTTATAGCAAGCTACATTCAGAAATGTTTCTTATTGATGGATGGAATATGTGGCGTTGTTAGTTTCCAGATAAACATAAATTTGGGGATTTTTGTTTACAATAAGAATGTGACCTTACTGGGATAGTTGTGTGGCACAGAGGATAGAGCACTGTCCCTGGAGTCAGGAGGACCTGAGTTGAAATCAGGCTTAATACTACTTAATACTTAGTAGCATTGTGACTCTGAGCAAATCACTTAACCTCTATTGCCTCTCCTTCCTTCTCCTCACCCCTCACCCCAAAAAAGAATATGACCATACCACCAAATTTATACCTTTTCCATACTTTTTTCTAAGTGAAAAATAAAATATTGACATTTGTAGCTATGTTAGCAAATTGAGTTGAATTTAGAGATGACATTAACATTTTTGTAATCTTCTGAAATCAGTTGCAAAATGTTTTCTCCCCAGTATCTTTTTTGATCCTCTTTTACCCCAACAGAGCTAAAACTTTCTTTACTAGCCTCCATTTCTGACACTATTCCTAAAGGACTAGGCCTGGCTTTTTTATTCATCCTATTACATGGAACTTTTAAATATAAGTTGACTGGTGAAATCTGTTCATTAGTTTATTTAGACAAATACCTTTCATCAGAATTGATTCTCTTTGTATCTTCAGAATTTCCATATTATCAGCTTCCTGTTCTTCCTGCACTGACTTCCTTTCTAGGTTGTGGCATTCTAACAATCCTTTCTCTGACCTTATAGGCCTTATATATAGGCAGGCATTATACATATGTACATACGTATCATACCTATATGTATGTGGTATCTGTGTACAAAGTCTATCACTGTTTCCTAGGGATAGAGGTTTTATTTAGACTAAGAAGGGATCTAAAAGATAATTATCTTTATTTTACAGAAGAGTTTTTGAGACCAGGCACTCTTTACACTGTATAACATGAGACTCCTCTTTATCCTTTCCTTGAATCAATTTTGATTCGAGATAAATAGTTAATATGGAAGAGAATATGATAGAATTGCAAGGTACATTTATCAAGGTTGATATTCTAATCTGTAAGGTTCCTCAGATTTCAAAACAGTGGCTCTGCTTTGACTACTGTAGTCTCTTGGGGCAATGCTTACCTGTTTTTCCCATTATTAGGAACCGCCTTTTTAAGCTCAAATTTTTTTTTGCACATGATGGTAGTTATACTACTAATATATGAATGATAAAATGTAAGTTCATTTAAGAGCTTTACTGAATTCATAATAGCTTGTCACATACATTTTTTTTTTAAGCAATTGGGGTTAAATAACTTGCTCAAGGTTACACGGCCAGTCATTATTTATGCGTGGGTGCTCATTTTCTGGGGCTGGATCCGATCTCGGTCATCCCAACTCTGAGGCCAGCGCTCTTACTCACTGCGCCACCTAGCCGCCCCAACATACATTCTTAAACACTATTTTTTTCTGTACACTGAAAATTAATAACATGTGTGAACCACTTTTCAGTATACAGATGATATTGTTTACTTATTTATGGAACCACAGCCTTTTTATTAACAATAACTGTGTACCTGAAGGTCTGTACCCCACAGGTTGGAAACCAACTCTTTAAGTCACCGATTTAAAAAGAAAAAAAAATTATTCCCAAAACATTCTACACTTACTATCATTTCATTTTGCCAGTTCCTATTCATTTTCACCCTTAGATCCCTGTAACTTCAGATGTTTCTTGTCCCCTGAGTTACACCACCTCCCATAGCAATTTATTTCTATAGCATTCACTACTTCTATGCCATTGACTGTTTACATTTATTTAAATTGATTGATTGATTGATTGCTTTTATTTTTTTTTAGAGGGCAATTGAGGTTAAGTGACTTGCCCAAAGTCACACGGCTAGTTTGTGTTTGTGTAAGTATCTGAGGCCAGATCTGAAACCAGGTCCTCCTGACTCCAGGGCCAGTGCTCTATTCACTGCGCCACCTAGCTGTGCCCCTATGCCATTGACTCTTAAATCATTTTTTGTAGCTATAGACTTGAGTTCCAATATTTTATCTCTTACAGTTTATTCCTCTAGCACCTCAAAATCAACAAGGTAGAAACTGACTTAGTTGGTCAGTTGACCTCTGCTGAAACATTTCCCCAGGCCCCCAGGCTGGAAACTTTGATGTCATATCTTTGTTCTTCCTTTTCACTCTTCATAGCAAATAACAAGTACTAGTGATTTCATCTCATCAATATTTCTTGCATCTTTCTCATTTCTATCTCTACCATCCTATAGTTTAGAAACTTCACTCATCTCCCTGCTTCCAAATCATCCTTTTCACCAGTGTCACATACTTTGTGTTTATGTGTGTCTGTCTGTCTATAATGTACAATTGTATGTAAAACATAATGTGCATTCATTTATTTTGCATGCACAAGTGTGATAACAGTGTCACATCGTTCTCTATTGTCTAATCAATACAAGACTCTCCACTCTCTGGCTTGATTACTGAAATCAATTCAAGTCCAGAAGTACATTTATCAATGCCTGACACTATACTAAATTCCAAGGATATACATACAAACAAAAAGACAGTCCCTGCCTACAGGAAACAATACATAGTCTAATAATAGTATCCTAATCAAACCCACTTGAAGGAAAGGCAGTTGCTCAATATACTCACATATCCAACTCTCTAGTTAAGTCCCTCATCACCTTTCACCAATAGCTTCCTAATTATTCTTCCAGACTCAAGTGTCTGTCTTTTCAAGCCATCATCCAAACAGCTGTTAGAGTGATATTCCTTAATTTAAGCACAGGTCTGAATGCAACACTCCAGTATTTAGTAAATACCAGTAACTCCTTCACAATGTGGTTACAACTCCGTTTTCCATCCTTACTATACATTACTCTGCAGTTCAGACCAAATGGCTGGCTTGCTTTTTATTGAATAACACACCCTCTTCTATCCTGGAATTTTCTCACTCAAAACCTCTGCTTTTTCCAGTTTGCTTTTTGAATTTTTTGATCCCTCTTGGGGGTTTTCTGTGTGTGTGTGTGTGTGTGTGTGTGTGTGTGTGTGTGTGTGTGTGTGTTGTATGAGAGAGAGTATAACATTTTTATCACTGTAAATTCCCCCAATATCCTTCTGTCTCTAAGAGAGTCACCCCAAATAACATAATTCTTAAGAAGAAAAAATCATAACTGATTAATGCATTTTAAAAGACTGCAAATATGTTCCTGACCAATACTTGTGAACTTCTCACCTCTGCCAACAGATAAAGTGGCAATGTTTTCTCATATCTTGTCTTTTGAGTCATACTAGGTTTTTGTAATTTTACAACACACTTTTAATTCTACTTTAATGGTTCTTTCCACGTGCAGTGCTGTAGTCATTCTCTAGTAGTCATGCCATTTTTCTTGGCTCTTACTACTCCACTCTACATCATTCTTGCTATACATTGTATTTCATAAATTTCTTGTAGCACAGTAATATTTCTTTACATCCACATTACATACATAGGTGCGCGTTGTCTTTAGCCGATAGAATGTCAGCTCTTTGAGGGCCAAGTTTTCTCCATTTTTGCTTCAGCTTTTTCCTCCACCTCATTGCTTCTCAAAGTAGGTTTGATGGTTGATGAGAACTTCAGGTGGAATCTGCAAAGAGGCAGATTTAGACTTGAAATTAGGAGAAATTGGGGCGGCTAGGTGGCGCAGTGAGTAGAGCGTCGGCCCTGGAGTCAGAAGGACCTCAGACACTTAATTCACACACAAACAAAAACCTAGCTGTGTGACCTTGGGCAAGTTACTTAACCCCAATTGCCCTCCAAAAAAAAAGCAAAAAAAAAAAAAAGAAATTAGGAGAAATTTCCTTACTATTGGAGCTATTCAGAAGTGGAGCCCCTAGTCCCAACATTTGGAATTTGTAGGCAAAAACTGGTAGGTAACCATTTGCCACATGTTGTGGAGGGAGGGAATTCTTACTCAGTAGACAAACCTACCCTTGATGTTCTATTATCTTTTCACATCCTGACATTAATGACTATAGTGCTGGACTTAGAACAACCTGGGTTCCAGTACTGTGTATAACACCATGACCATGAACAAGTCACTCAACATCTGGGAACCTCAGTTTCCTTACTTTTAACACAGAAATGATAATGATATTTTAGCTAATACTGTGATTTATACTTTTTAGGTCAATTAGCTTTCAGCTAGCCTGGATTATATAGTCCATATTCAGTTGTTACTCTGACTTAAAATGTTCCTAATGTTAATTTGGAAGTCATTCTGTCTGTTTCCCTGTTTATTGTCAAGTAAAGACTCCTATAGCCAAACTAATAACACCTATTAACTTAGTAAAAACTGATTCAGATTGGCTTGTAAATTGTACCTTTAATTTCCATAGGAAAAAAACACAGTAAGAAACACTAACCATATAAGTATGCTTGTTGTCGTTTATCAAGACAGAAAAATATTCAACAAATTCCCCTTTCAGTTGTGTATCTGATATAATAAAACCAGGATGTATTTCTACCCCTTCCTCCCTACCCCCAATAATTTGTTCTTGGTGCCCTCCACTCTTTTTTAAAAATTTATTTGCTTATAGTTTTTATAACATTCAGTTACACAATCCCTTGAGTTCTAAATTTTTTCCCTCCCTTCCATAGCTGCATACAATCTATATACACGTTCTACAAATACCTTCATATTAAAACATTAACAATGCATTAATGTTCCAATTTTTCCACATCCTCTCCAGCATTTATCATTTTCCTGTTTTGCATCTTAGCCAGTTTGACCCGTGAGGGTACCCTCCACTCTTTTTTTTTCTTTTTTCTTTTTGGAGGGCAATTGGCTTTCAGTAACTTGCCCAAGGTCACACGGCTAGGGCTTTGTTTGTGTGTGTTAAGTGTCTGAGGCCGGATCCAAACTCAGGTCCTTCTGACTCCAGGGCCAGCGCTCTACTCACTGCGCCACCTAGCCACCCCCAGTACCCTCCACACACACACACACACACACACACACACACACACACACACACACACACACACACACTCTCTCTCTCTCTCTCTCTCTCTCTCTCTCTCTCTCTCTCTCTCTCTTTTAGTACCCTCCACTCTTAAGGATTTTGGAAAATGTTTCCAAATTATTAAAAACAGAAATAATTGTTTTGAAGTGTTGGCACTTCACTGCCTATCCATAAAGCATATTCAATTGGAACATAGATTAGAAGAGCTTTAAGATAGGGGCTTAAACGAAGGTACTTCTAAATTATCCATATCAAGTTAACTAGATTTCAAGAACTAATTTGAGAGAAATAAAAGTATTTCTGACTTTTCAGGTATCAAATATGCAATATGCTTACAAATTCATTTCAGATCTAATTTTATCTGTTTACTTTGTCAGTGATAACAGCTATCACTAGATTTTTTTTTAATATTTGTCCAAATAAGTTTGTTTGCTGGTAATTTTTTAGTAAATGAAACAATGTTACCAAGTCCATGGACTTTATCTGTGTGTTGGACCTGACTTCCTTGTGGGGGGGGTGGGGGAAGGGGTTAGCTTATTTTCCTGAATACAAGAGGCGCCCTGGTTTCATTTGGTCTGTTAGTAACATTGTGAAAGGTCTGTACACTCAGGTTCTTAACCTTTTTCCAAATTGAGAGTTGTTCTTTTAGTGTCAGCTGTGAAAGAAAAGGACAAGGCCTTCAAGAAGTGAATGTGATTAGAAAGATCCACCAATATGTGTGTTTTGCTCTCTACATAGCACATAACACTACATAAGTATCTGCTGCAGGTATTAAGTAAAGGTAACGAATGTGGTTTTTAAAAAAAAAGATATCTTTTCCTTTCCTTGGATTAGCATAGAAACTGTTGAATAAATTTAACTGTGCCTCATCTGTGAGCCCCTATGGGACTGATTCTTGAAATGGGAAGGTTTAGAGAGAAGGTCAAGGCAAGGATGTGAGCAGAGTTGCTGAAAGCAATGGTGTAAGGCACTTGTGGGAGGTTGCTTGTTGAAAGCTCTAGAAACACTCTGAAAGAGGATAACCTGATGGTCTCGGGGTACCCCCTTCCGACACATTGAAGTTTGTAATTTTGGAAGAGTTTCACTTCATTGACCACAACACTAAACTACTTCACTCCTGTGTAGTATAGTAAAAAGATAGTTTTAATTTGAAATCGGAGCAAGGGTTTGAGTATCTCTGTGTAACCTTGGACAAATTTGTCTAACCTCTGGGCCTCAGATTCCTCCTAATCTATAAAATGAGTAGTTGTAGTAGGTCTCTCTATTTCCACACCTACTTCCCTGCAAAACAAACAAACAAAACCCTTAAAAGAATTAGAACAGTTGCCTAAGAAAATATTCCATAAAGTTCTTGTTGTAAATATAAATATGTAGAGGAGAGGGTATAGAGAATGGAAATATGGGCATTTCATATTATAGGCTCATAAAAGCTTCTGGTTCAGAATCAGGCAACATTTCATAATTAACTCTTTACAGTGGCTATTAAAATTGTTTAGATTTTTTTGTTTTGTTTTTTAAAAAGAGAATGCTATGCTAAGAAACTTGGGAACAGACTAGTAAGTCTGTAAGAGCAAGTGAATAATTAGCAAGGGAAAAGCTCACCTTAAAGAAAAAATGACAGTTTAAACCTTTAAACCTCCTTTCTCGATTTTGTTTGGTATTGAGAGAACTTGACTTTCCAGGGTGCTGAGAGAAATGGGGGGAATTAACTAGGAGTGATAATAAAAACTAATATTGATACAACACTTTTCTTACATTATCACTGTGGAAATGAAATAATAGCAGTATTTCTATTTTTCAGGTAAGGAAACTGAGGCACAAAGTGTTCCTAGAGTTCTGTCTACTATACCATGCTGGCTCTCATCCTTTTAATGCCCTCCCTGTCTGCTTCACAAGTAATAGATATAAAAAGTGATATGGATAGATCCCAAAGGAAAGCCCCTTTGTAAAAATTTTTCTTTGGGAAATTGTTCCTATCCAGAACATTAAAATACTGGTACTATGAGCCATCTTCAGGAACATGGAAAGAAAGGTCTTTGTAGTATTATTTCTGGAATTATGTTTACCATTAGAGATCTCTGGTTGTCTATAGCAAACCACCCAGCTATATGAGGAAGACTGCTTAGCATAATTGCCAAACCTTTCCTAACTTGACACTGCTTAATGGCTTCCCAGTCTTCACCTTGCCTTTAGACACACCATAATCTTACGTGTTTCTTATCTCTCTTGACTATCCCTTCTATTTCCTTTCTGGCTCTTTATCCTCTTCCTGACCTCTTAATAATAGTATCTCCCCAAGAACATGTCTTTGAACTTTTTCCTCTTTTGGTTTCAATTAAGACACACCATTTGGATAATGGTCAGATTTTTGCCTCTTGTCCTTATTTCTCTTCTGAAGCCTTACTTAGCTATCAGTTGGACAGTTCCAACATTTCCACATCATATGGGTATGCCTTACCTAACAGCCCTTTAAACTTGAACTTTTTCAAAATTGAGCTCATCTCTCCCTAAAATAAAATGTCTTTTCCTTTCATGAGACTTTTACAGGACTACAGAATATTTTTAAAATTCTTTTGGGTATGGAATGAGAGATCATACTCTTCCCATGTTCATTATAACCTTCCTCCTGGCTTTCTGTTGCTTCTAAAGTAAAATAACTCTTCTCTTTAGCATTTAAAGCTCTTCAGCCTGACTCTAACCTATCTGTCCAGTGCACTGGATTTTACTTTCTCGAATCACCAAAGTATACAACCAAACTGGCCCTCTCTCTGGATACTCCATCTCCTGTCACCTGGCCTTGTACTGGATATAGTACATACCTGGAATGCACTCTCTTCTCGCTTCCTCCTCAGTTCAGTCTCTTCAAGATGCAGCTCAAGCACCATCAGCTTCTTCATAAGCCTTTCCTATCTTGCTCTCTTCCTTCCTCCCCAAATACTACAGCTGTCTCCCCTCTGCTATTATTGTATTTACTTAGGGTTTATAGGGTGCCCCAGAAGTCTTAGCTACTGTTTTTAACTTTGACTTGAAAGTGCATGCACTAAGATTTGGCATCTCACATTTGTGTTCATTCATTTTATGTTTATATTTGTATATAGTTTACATTTATGTATGCTTTTGATGTCTCCTTAAACTGTAGGCTTCTTTTGCATTTGCATAGTGATTATTTCATTCATTGTACTTGTATCTCCAATGACTAGCGTAATGCCTGACATATAATAAGCACGTAATAAATGCTTTATTGATTTCTCACATGTTTTCTTTATATTTTCACTGCCATGACCCTAGAACAACCCTTCATTTTCACCCACTTGAGTGGTTTTCGGCTTTTTCTTTTCTGATTGCTCTTTCAATCCATATTACACTGTAGTCGTGGTAGTGGGTTACTAATGCATGCATCTGATACTCCCTTTGCATTGTCTGTCCAATCAAGTCCAAAACCCTTTGCCTGCCCTAATGGTCAGCCTGCGCCTTTCCATTCTCGTGTCACATTATTCTGTTCCAGGTTACTTGTTGCTCTATCCAAGCTAAATTTTTAACCACACTTTGCTTCTGTTCTTTTTCCATCTACCAGATGCTCACTTTTAGAATACTTCACTTTGCTCACTATCTAGGCCTCAATTGAATGCCCTTTTCTCCTTTTTGCTTGTTAAATTCTTCCTGTCCTTTAAAACCCAGTTCAGTTGTTGCTTTCCCTAAGAATGTCTTTCTGTCTAATAACTGGTTTTGTGAATAACAGACTCATCAAAATTTTGCAAGATAAGCAGATTTATGGTGCTTTCACCAAGGGAACAGATAGATGGGTTGCTGGAACTTTTGAGATTATTTCATGGTTGAAATAATGGTCTCTTCTTTGTCCCTGTCACTCTTTGCTTATATCATACTTCTGCCTACGTGTTTTATCTGCCCCTTAGAAGAAGGTAGCATCCTTGAGTACTGGGGCAGCCAGCCATTTTTTGTCTTTTGTAAACACTGCTGCTCCTTCCCCATATAAAAAGGTACTTAATAAGTGTTTGTTGCTGTTGTCTTAATACTTTGCTTGTAGCAATAATATATCAGTGTGATTTCATAAGTAAAAGGATCACCTTGAACTTTTTTTTGTTACAGATGTTTCTGAAATAAATTCAGTTGTTTTAATTTGACTTTGATTCACCACAAAAAATGCAGTGCATTCAAATGCAACTTTTATTAGAAATAAAATTGATGGTGTATGGACATGGAAAGTGTTAAGCATTCTGTGATAGAAATGAGCAAAAATTTCACTTAACAAGCATTTATTAAGTGCCTTATTAATCTCTTTCAGTTTGTTTTAATTCTACTTGACTTGTAGTAAGATTTTTTTTTCCAACTTGGCAGTATCTTCTAGAATCCACTTCAGTCTTTTTTGTGTAATAATGCAGTGTTATTTTTTTCCCTGCTTGATCTTATAATTAAGAGTTTAGGTCCTTGAAGGTAGGGACTGTCTTATCTAAATTTTGTATCTCTCAGTATCTAGAAAGGAGACAGGGGCACATTTCAGGAAAAGGGGAAGATGTACTGTTAGGTTATTTTTCTCCAGTACTTGATTCATTCATTCAGCAAGCATTTTTTACGTACCTCCTATTTGCCGAGTACTATACTAGTCACAAGGGATACAAAGACATTCAGCAAAAGAGTTCACTGAATGTCATTGAAATGGTATTACTCTAATGTGACTTCTTTCCCTCCTTTAGAATCCAGCAACTATCACAAGAATACTCCTTAGCCATTTCAATTGGGATAAAGAGAAGCTGATGGAAAGGTAAGATACCACATTGACAGCTTTGTGACTACAAATAAGGGGAAGAGAATATAGGGAAGATCCAAAACCAGATACTTAAACTGTTGCATGGTGGCCCCTATCACTTCTTTAAAAATTGGGAACCATTTGAGAGGCTCAGAGTCAGAGGGGACCTTAAAATCCTTCGAGTAGAACCCTTATCAGACTGGTAATCTCTACAGCATCCTCAGTAAGGGGTCATCCTTTCTCTTTTTAAAGACCCCCCTAATGATTAGGAACCATTTTCTCCATTTCTTCCCCTCAATTTAAAGAAGTTATCTTTGATAGACTTGTTCTAAATTTGAAAAAATTTTTGGCCCCTAAGGTTCAATCTGCTTTACCTACCCCTTGTTACATACTCTTATTTTCTCTGGAGAAAAGTCAGGGCTGTTCTGCTTGGGTTTAACCCACCAAAATGTTCTAATGGCCGCACGTAAAAGATTTGGCTAGAAAGTGAACCAACATTCTTTCCTCTCCATAGTGTTTGAAATAAAGAGGCACCCTTGCTTAGCTCCCAAAGGGAAATGAGAATTGCTCTTCATGCTCCTCTGACTAGGAAGAGCTAGTTCAAGCTGTTTTGCCATGAAAAACTGGGTTAGGTGCCTTAAAAAATAATTCTGTTTTTAACTCGAGCTGTCTTAACCTGCCTTGAAAAACAGGCCCCCTGTGGTGAAAAAACTTTTTTGCTGTTGTAACACACTAGAATCTACTTGTCTTTATGCAGGTGATCTATCCACAACTTTGAACCATAGTTATTGTAAAAAAGAAAATTCTGTGGGCCCACAGGGCCATCATTTTAAAACCAGCAGATGGTTTGGGGGAAGTCTCCCAGGACTTTGCTGTGGATTCCAGTAGTTTGCCGGTGGTGATGAGATATTGTTCATAGGCTCAGGCAGTGTCAAAAAGGAATCTTGGTCAGCTCTTTTTTATTTAAGCATTTCTTTTGAGTTTGTTAACTTATAAAGAGTACCCCTATGTTGCTGTAGCTATTCTTGGCAACTTTGCCACAGTAGAAACTTAACGTGACAACACAATTGCTACTGATGCTTAAGGGAATACCAATAAAGCATGATCTGGATTTTATTCAGTGAATCTTTTCAAAATTCTTCACATAGGACATGATGATCCCATTTCATCTGAGTTTTTATATCATGCATGACTCTGTAGATTTATAAATGTTGGTGCAGATGACTCTTGTCTATCCCTTTTTCTCTGGTTTTGTCAGTTGATAAGCTCCTACATACTGGGAATGTACTGCACATCTCTTAATTTTTCGGAGGGAAATAGGAACATGGTATATTTTTTGAGGAAAAGAAATCTTTAGGAAATAATGAAAGACTTAATCATGACTATAGAATTTGTAAAATAAATCTTATAAAATGGATGAGTTTTGAGTTTATTTTATTTTTTTTCTTTAAATATTTCAGTATAATTTAAACAGACAAGTTTAGTTTTTGATTCTTCTTTTTAAGCAGTGACTTACATGACTTAGGAACATTCTGATTCCATGAGACTAAATATATTGTGTCCTGTCCAAATCTATTTCAGAATAGATTCTTAATTTTGGATATTGATAGAAGGAAGAAGGAAATGCAGACAACTAAGACAACTTTGAAAGTTGCGTGTTGAGCTTATTTTGTATTCTCCAAAGGAAAACTGTACATATGTGATTTGTGGTTTTATGTATTCTTTTCTATTCTACTTTGTAATTGGAATTGCTCATTTTATTTGGTATTCCATTTTCTTTTTCCTAATTGTAGGACTGGGGCGTAGTATTGGATATGGAACCTTTAGCAAAAGTAAATGATAGTATAGAGAAAGGCTTCACTGCTATGGATTTCTTTGTAAGGCAGTGGCATTAGGTACTAGAGAATGTGTTGGAGGAGGGGTGTGTGTGTGAGATATACAAACTCTTAGAAAAGGTGGGTTTCCAACATGTCAAAAAGAGCATATTGTGTGGCCTGTTAGAGGAACCTTGTGTTGACTCATTCAGTTCACCAAACTTCCCGGAGATTTTTCAACAAAACTGCTGTTAATATAGCCATTCACCCTCACCCCTCCTCCTGGTTTGCATTTGGGACATTGATTTTTTTTTTCAACCATCATGTTTTATTTAACATTTTTCTGCATTAAGTTTTATCTTATTTGATTCAGTATGTTTTAGCCTGGCAAGATCTTTTTAAATCCAGGCTCTAATTCAGTGTGCTAGATATCTCCCCCATGTCCTACCATTTGTAAATTTCATGAGCATTTCACCTATGCCATTACCCATGTCACTAATAAAAAATGTTTAGTACAGGGCACTGGTCACTTCCAAGTTGATACCAAAACATTAAATTACCACACTTAGGTCTGACTGTGGGAACTAATTCTTAAATCCATCTAATTGTACTTTGTTCTTGCACATACCTTTTTATCTTTTCCATATTAGCTCTAGAAGCTTTGCTAAAATCTCAGTGAGCTATAAGAGCATTCCTTCTGATCTACCAGTTTACTAATCCCATCTTATCTGAAATGACCTGTTGATGAAGCCCTGCAGGCTCTGGGTTGTTTGTACTTCGTTTTATTGTTATTTATTATTGTTACAATGCTGTAATTTTATCTAATTGAAAAATGGTCAGTTTAGAAATCCAAATCTCACTCTTGACAAAAAAAAAAAAGAATGTCACTTTTCATATCAATATTTTTAAGTCCCAGATTTGTAAAAGATAAATTTTGGGGAACTGTAGGATCCCTAAATCTACTGAAGAATTGTGGAGTCCTGCTTAAGGACAAAATTGAAGTATATTTTTTGTGTACTCAGTCTAAATAGCATTTTAAGGCAATTTTAGGTTTTAATGACAATTACTCTTCAATAATCTTAGTGCTATATAGGGAGTAAGTACTCCCAGTGTTCAAAATACTTTCCTTAAAAAAAATCATTTGTTAAGAAAAAGGAGGGATGTGCCCTTTAACTTTGGTAGTATAGTATTAACACTAACCAATTGTTCTTGGCCAGAGTTTTCTTGCCTCTCCTTGTTGACTTTGTCATTGTAATTAGCTTTTATATTTGCTTCTTTTTCTGTATCGGTTCATAAAAATATCACTATTTTTTCTGAATTCTTCATTATGATGCTTCAGCCATCCTCTCATTGTTGAGCACATTTTTGTCCGGTATTTCTATTATCAAAAATAATGTTGCTGTGTGTATATAAAATGGGGGGAGGGGATGTATTGTCAGGAGTAATCTCTAGTACAATTTAGTAATTTTTCTTACAATTCCAAATTGTTTTCCAGAACAGTGGAACTAGTTCACAGCTCTCCTAATAATGCATTTGTGTGTCTAGTTTTCCTATAGCATACCTCCTCCCATGAGTTTTCACATTTTTTATATATTTGCTAATTTGACGGGTATTAGGTAAAGTTATCAAGTTGTTTTATTTGTATTACCCCTGAGCCTTGGTGAATTTGAACAGTTTTTAATAGGATTGCTGATAGTTCATGTCCTTAGACCACTTGTCTATCAATAAGGGACACTTAACTCTACAGATTTGATGGCAGGTTTTTAGAGATATTTTAAGAGGTCTGTATCTCATCTCTTCTAGCTTAATCGGTTATCTGCTGTACTGTCCACACCAAGCATGGTAGTTCTTTATTAGAATTTGTGGACTTCTGTACTTCATTGTTCCTGATCTTCTTATAGGATAGATAGTAGTACTCTTTCTTGCCCTTGCGTCTCTCAACTGTGGATGTCTGTCTGTATCTAGTAGTAGGTGCTTAGGGTTTAGATTTGGAAGGAATATTAGAAAACATTTAGTCCAACTTCTTCAGTTTACAAATTAGGAAATGATCTTATGGGTAACTGACTTGTGCAAGGAGGTATAGGCTGGTAAATTGCAGAGCTTAGTGGGCTCTGGGTCTACTCTGCAAATAAAATCAGATTTTATTTAGGTGATCAGCAACTTTTTTTGGTGCGAAAGTAATGTCATTCTAGTTATTCATACCTTAAATTTTCCAACTTTTTTTTTTTTAATAAAAGAAACTTCTGGTGGTGTTCAGGAGCTCCATAGGGTCAGATTCACTTGGGGAGTCAATTGCTTTCTTTTCAAAATTTTGTTGGTACCTCTTGTTTTTATACCATCATTATTTCTCATTATGACCCCTCCTCCAGTTGAACCCTAAAGCAAAACCAACCTTCCCTCTGTTGAGACTTGCAGCATTATGTGTTATTGTTCAAAAAGATTTGACCTAAGTAAAAATTTAAAATTGTCATTACAATTTCTTGTCTAGCTTTACAATTTAATATCCAGTTATGTCCTGCTTCAATTATTTGCTTTATACAATTAGACCTGGAATTAAAAGATTGTGACATGTTTCAATTTTTCATCATGAAAATATACTTAGCACATTGACTCTTAAGTATACCTTTGAACATTCTACTTTTTACAAGTCCAACCTTGTTTATAGCCCTGGGATTTTCAATAATATTTAGATCGTTGAGTTCCCAGACCTTTGAAGCATGTTTACTTCCATCTCTTGGATAAATTTCTTCATTGTTTTGTTTTTGAGACTGTCTATGCCAAAAAGAGACCAAAGGAAAAGGATTTGTACAAAAATATATATGGTAGTTTTTCGTGACCCGAATCAAAGGGAGAAGACATCAAGTGTGGGGAATGGCTGAACAGATTTTGATGTAGGAATGTAACAGAGTATTTTATGCAATAAGAAATGGTGGGTTTTTTCCCTGTAAATTTGTAATGAACACTGGGGCAGAGTGAAATATAAGCAGAGCTGCAGAAATTGTTTATATGGTAACACCAACATTGTAAAGACAAACAACTTTGAGAGACTTAAGAGCTCAGATCAATGCATTCAGCTTGTTATCTCCTAACAAAAGGGATAATTGACTCAAGGTGTCCAGTTTAGATGTTGCAAATTTTAAAATTCATTTTTCTTGACTGTGCTTTTTGTTACAAAATGATACTTTTCTTTTTGCTGGAGGGAGAGGGGGAGCCAAGGATAGTCCTGCCCAGAAAGAGTGTTGTTGAAGTGATTTTTTTTTTTAATGCACAGAAGAGGACAGAGTTCAGAAAGGAAAAATACAGGCGAGCCAGAGAGAGCTTTGAAAGTAACATATTGAATTTATTATGTACTTTTAAAAACACTTTATTTATAACAGATTCACAGTTTCACTATAGTCTCCTTTCTCATCTACTTTGGACATGGAATGTTTTGTTTTTCCCAGCTTTCTTTGTAAATGTGCTGTTTTTTCTTTCTCCCCAAAACTGCCCTTCACATTTCCCAGGTATTCTTATAGTGTAGGAAATCTTTCTCTTCCCTGTACCACTTTTTCCTAGTTGAAATAATCAGGATCTGAGTCTTGTGGATACGAATTTGGGTTCTAGTGTTTTTTTTAAGCCACCTATTTATTTTGTTTCTCCTAAGTACCTTATGTTAATTTTTTATGTAGATTTACTCTCTCAAAATTTAAAATAATCTTTTTAAAAACACTAGAATACAGCAGAGGAGACTCTCATTACCCTGGCCATTGATGAGGGAGAAGAGGAGGAATTTTATCACCAATAACCAAACTGAATTAAAATTTTTTAAAGTAGGAAAACTGCAAAAGCAGTTTTAACATTGCCCATTTGGAGGGTATTTTGAAATCCATTGAAGGTGTTTATTCAGGTCCTTTTTATCTTGGTATAGATTTTTTAAATTGATATTTTCTGCTTTTCATACTACTAATCTTTATGGGTTTTTGTCTACCTACTCTTCCTATAGAGCTCTCCCTTGGTTGATGGTTTTTTGTGGGGGGGGGTTGCCTTTTTTTTTTTTAAACCCTGAGATCCAGCTGCCTTTTAATACATAGATCGCTGATCTTCAGTGATTTACATCATAACTTAGCACTTAGGCTTCTCTCTGTTGTGTTCTTTAGCTCCTAAGTTGACAAAAGGGAGTTTTTAGTGATTATGTCAGTTACAAGTGATCTTTTAACTGGGATTTATTTTCAGTTGTATGAATGCTTAGTGTACCAATTTTGTAATTTTGTCTAGTCTTTTTGGGATAGTTTGATTTTTGTCATTGCAGCTACTATAATAGAAACCTCTTATGGGGGGGGCAGGGGCAGGAAGACATTTCTTCTGATTAGTCCTTCTATGCAGCGTGCACTGTGGAGATTAAGTTTAGTTTGGGGTCCTGTCCCCACCCTTTAGTCCAAGAACTTTTGATACTTGTTTGATTCTAATACATGTCCCATTTGCGTGCCCTTAGTCTAATTCTTTACTGTTGTTGAGAGGAGTTGCTCTTACAAACTTTTTCTGAGACCTGCTGGAAATTGTTAAATCTTTCATAAAAAGCATTCTCTTTCTAACCTGAAACATTGAAGAGTGAAACAATCAAGATGAATAGTATCAGCATTTGGCCTCTTCCTTGGGAAGGTTCTTTCAGACCTTTTTATTCCTAGGTTTATATGTAAATGGAATCTTTATTGTCATTACAAACTTTTTCTTGCAATAATAGTTCCATTAACTGGTAACCAAAGTCCTCCATGTCTAGTCACCAGTGCTCTCAAAAGTCAACCCTTGCAGCTGCTTTTAAAAGTACCTCCTGGGTGGTAGGTGTTGCAAAAACCACCTGCCTGAAACAACTGGATCTAGTTACAAAGTGAAATCGACCTTTTGGGGAAGAAAAGCTGTACTTGTTATCTGAAGAGATTCTACAGTCACTGCCTTGGTTTGAGTTTGTGGGGGTTTTTTGTTTGTTTGTTTTTGTTTTTGTTTTGTTTTTGCTTTTTTTTGGAGGGCAAATCTTGCCCAAGGTCACACGGCTAGGTTTTTGTTTGTGTGTGTGTGTGTGTGTGTGTGAGGCCAGATCCGAACTCAGGTCCTTCTGACTCTACTCACTGCGCCACCTAGCTGCCCCTGTTATTTTATTTTTAAGGCAGCTAGGTGAATACTGTGCTGCGCTTATAGTCAGGAAAACTCATTTTCCTGTATTCAAAACTGACCTCAGACACCTATTAGCTATGACCCTGAGCAAGTCAATTAACCCTGTTTACCTCAGTTCTTCATCCATAAAATATCTGGAGAAGGAAATGGTAAACTACCCCAGTACCTTTGCCAAGGGAACCCCAAATGGGATCATGAAAAGGTGGGCATGACTGAAATGGCCAGGTAACATTTGATTTTTCCATTGCTGTTCAGAAATACCTCTAACATGTATTGATCAAGTTTTACTATGAAATAGTTCTATTTACCATTCAGTTTTTTAAGAAAGCGTTTTACTTCTACATTTGTTTTTAAGGTAACTCATTATGTCTTTTAATACCAGTCATTTCCAAATCATTTTACTTCCCACCTTTGAGCTTCTCCCTGTGTAGCAGCAAAAAGTTGATAAGTAAAATCACCCACAAGGCAGCAGTCTTGTCTTAACAGCATTCTGCACAAATCGTCTGCCTCTCACCCCTCCAATCAAAGGAGAGGAGGGATATAGTTCCTCATCTCTTCTTCATGGTCCAGTCTTGGTAAGATTATAAGGCATTTGGCTTCTTCATGGCATTTCTCACTCATCCACAGTGTTGACACTGGTCTTATCTTAGGTGGGTGTCTCAATTTTCTCTGGACCAAAGTGTCCCTGCCTGAGTATTATCTCCCCTGCAAAATTTTAAGCTCCTTGAGTGCACGGGACTGTAATTGTATCCACATTGGTTGGTAAGTTGCAGCTTACCAAGACAGTTTTGTTTAGATGATATTACCACTATAATATAGTATTTGGAAGGTTAAAGTGGTCTCCACAGCCATGTCAAAAATGTCTTAACAGCTAAGTTATTTCAAAATGTTTTCTTTCCAATCTTGCCCATTGTTATAGTTAAATTATTAAAAATTAGAAGCTTTAGTTTATGATCAAAAATAATTTACTAACAGCAGTCCATGTTGGTTATGAATTAAAAGAATAGCCTCTGCTTTTAGGTCTTTTAGTTTTTTTAAAGTGGGAGAAGATGAGAAATTAGAATTTTGGCCCCAAGGAAGGCCATTTGAAGAAATAGAATAGGCAGATATATGTGAAGGTTGTGACTTTTGGGGGTGGAGAGGCCTTGCTTTTTATTCATTTAAATCTGATTAAACATTTTACTCTAAAAATGAATATTCTTGACCCTCTCATTATAACGTCCTAAGGCAATACAAGGATCATAAAGGCTCATAGTTTCAGGGCTAGAAAGGATCTTAAAAGTCCTCCAGTCCAGTCCCATTTTACAGCCAGGCATCTGAGGCCAAGAAGAGCTACATGACTTGCTGAGGATCACCAAGATGGGACTTACACCAGGGTCCTCTTATCTCCAGATTTGAAGCCCTTTTGAACCTCATTTGTTATTTTAGTATTATATACAAATTAGGGCTGAGAAAGATTCCTACAGTATAGTGGTTGGGAGGCAATAGACTTTGCTGTAGCTTGCCTTTCCTCTACTGCTTACATGTCCAGGCCTTTTTACGGATTGTTCATAAGAGGTTCATCTAACTCTTTGGAGACCTTCATTTTTGTTTTTTTAACATCTTGGGGAAGAGGGGGTAGTAGTGTCATACTTGGAGTTCTCTATATTTGCTCAGTCTCAACTTTTAACCTATCTACTTTTCCCTTTAGATGTCTGTCTTGATAATGTTATTCACTTTATGCAAGTTGTCTTCGTTTATGTACATAAACTGTCCATAATCATAGACACAGATCTAATGGGATAATATTCATAAAGCACTTAGCAGAGTGTCCAGCTTTTAAAATGCTTATCCTCTTCCCAGGTGCTATACAATTAATAGTCAACAATTTCCAGAATTTTTGCTGAAGATAGAATCTTTTTGAAATTAAAGTTTCTTTTCCCAAATATAATTTATATTATGTTTGAATAAGTGAATAATTTCAAATATGCTTTTAAGAAAATCTATTTAGACATTAGAGGTTGATTATTCACTATAAAAAATCTGGAGAACATCCATGGGTATCAGTGAAACAAATGTGAGGCACTTTACACAAGTATGTCTAAAATTGCTGAATTTTCACTTTTTCAGAATCACATCTGTAGGATATGATTTGATTTTTAATTTGTTGATTTGGGCCAGCCTATTAAGAGAATATCATAATTGAAATAATTTAACATACTTGTGGTTTGTCACTACAGTTGTCTAAAGGCAACTATGATAGGTGTCTTTTATTGTTCTTATAAGTTTATTTTAATAAAACTTTTGTGACCTATCACTTCCAAAGACTGGCGTTCCAGAAAGCTTGTATATTGTGTTCCAGGTTGCCTTGTCAACCCGTTATTCTGTTCGTTCACTACCAATGTGATGTTTTGGGTCTGCTTTAATTTTTACATGTTCTTCCCTGGTTGTGATCTCAGCTTTGAGGAAGTTCTCAATGGGTGATTTTGCCAGGATCTCATCCCTTCTGTTTGAATAATGCAGGTACTTTGATGGAAACCTGGAGAAGCTCTTTGCTGAGTGTCATGTAATTAATCCAAGTAAAAAGTCTCGAACGCGCCAGATGAATACACGGTCATCAGCCCAGGATATGCCTTGTCAGATCTGCTACTTGAACTACCCTAACTCAGTAAGTATTTACTTAGTCACATGGAAGCCGTGGCCCTGGGAGCTTATGCAGCACTGTATCTGAGAAGAGCTACAGGCCATAAAGCAAAGCGAAGATTGGCTTGGCTTGACCACCACTGAGCAAACCTCCTACAAGCTGCTGCTCCTATATCTAGCAGGGGAAACTTCCTGACAGGCAGAGCACAATGATTACTTTCCCATTAACCAAAATAGCCTAAATTACTTATTCTTAAATACACACAAATTCCCTTTAATGCCAAGCTGTTAAGGAGATTTGCTGGGATTCACCACCTGAAAAGGTTTTTTCCTAATTAAAGAAATCATTCTAATGTAAAACCATGTGTTAAGAGCTAAAACAGTACTTAAAGAGGGAAGAATGCTAAGTGTAATATGCCCAGGGAGAAAAAGGCTGAAGAATATTGTTACTTAAATACAGTGATGATCTTTCTTATGTCTTCTGATGAGTAAGTGGAGGTCCAAAATCTTGGAACTTCATGACTCAGAAGTTCCTTTGATGTAAATACAGGTGTGGTGGAAAGAGTCTTCTCTGGCCTCTGCTATTTCCTGCCTGGTCCTGGGACAGCCACACAATTTCTCTGGGCTTCAGTTTCCCACCTGTAAAATGAGATTGCCTAGGTGCCTTCTGATTATTCTTCTCACTCTAGAACTGTGGTCTTACTTGGATGGTAGCAAGATACTGATCCAAAATAAAGTTAGCTTAAGATTAACAGATGAATTTGTCTTTTCAGTCCTTTATCCCTATACTTATTTTGTTGTCTCTTATCCCCTCACCGCTCCCCCTTCCCGAACAATAACTCGATTCTCTTTTGTTGGGGTTTCTTAGTCATGTTAAATCTTCTTTGTAAAAATAATTTTCATTGTCTTATTTTATTCATGTTTCCTATAGTAGCAGTGAAATAGAATCGCAGTAAAATATTACTCTGTTCATAGAATAATGGATTTAGAGGTGGATAGGACCTTTGAGGTCATTTAGTCCAACCTTCTCAACAGGGAAAACCATTTATCACTAAACTCTAATTAGAGGTAACAGTGAAAAAAGAAATGTGTTCTCTTGACTATAAGTGTATTTTTCTGAAATTGTGTGTGTGTGTGTGTGTGTGTGTGTTTGTTTTGCTTTGGAGGGGGGAAGGCAAAGCAATTGGGCAAGGACTTGCCCAAGGTCACACATTTAGTTAAATGTCAAGTGTCTTGAGACCAGATTTGAACTCAGGTCCTCCTAACTCGAGGGCCAGTGCTCTATTTACTGTGTCACCTAGCTGCCCCCTGAAATGTGTTTTGAGTATATCTTGTTAAGTCCCATTTGCAATTAGAAAATGATGATTAGAAAAAGAATCTGGTTTGGGTCACAAAATACAAATAAAATAATTTATTTAAGTGAGCCTGCAGAAGTAAGCTCAAACTAGATTTGCTGAGCTAAAAAGGCTTCAAATTAGGGACCAGGGACAGACTAAAGACAAACTTATCCAAAAGACATGGAGTCTTTTTTACTAGCAATAATTCATTTTTAAAAATCACGTGGTAAGTTTTAGAGGATTTGTCAATCTGTATCAGTGACTAGTATTTACATTAATAAAAGCATAAATCCTTAAAATGCTGAAATGTGCAGAAAACCTGCCTGCATTCTCCTCGTACATGTAAAATGCCTTTTATTTTGCATATTAATTATAAAGTTTGTTTGAGTCAGTCACGTTTAAAGAAATTTTCTTGACTTAATGTCCTTATTGTTTTGTGGAGCACAGTTTTATCTTATTTATTATTTCCATATTTCATAAAAGTTCTATAGTTAAGAACTATAAAATTTTAAAATTGGCATTATCAAAGTAAGGAATGAGTAAACCCAGGTATTTTAAGACTTTAAAGCCACTCAAAACCATGCCCTTTAAAAATCACATCAGCTTTAGAAGTCTTGGAACCCATTATGTTATACTGACCCAGACAGAATGCTTTATATTGTGTATTCAAGGAAGTTTATTAGAGTTAGTAGATTTAAAAACCTTACTTTCCTGCCTCAGTTTGGCTTAGGGGAAAATAGCTCTGTATGTCTATAATTAAAAAAATTTTTTTTTTTTTCAGCATGTGCCTGTGTATTTCTGTTTTCCAACATATCTTATGGCCTGTATATTGTGAAATTCTTAACATGTTATATAAGTTTGGATTCTTTTAAATATCTTTCCTAGTATGATAACTGAAACAATAAACAAATAAATAACTGAAACAAATAAAAACAGGAGCCTGCCTTATTTAACACTTTCTCATCTACAGTGGGATGTTTGAGTCAATTCCACGAGTTCATTGAAATATTAATTCTAGAAGAATGAATCTTGAAGATAAACATATAGTGCTTTCTCCTAGTATAGCCCTTTTTTTGTTGTTGTTTTAGGTAGAGGCATATCTATACAAATTCTTGATCAGTTTTTTTTTTTTAATTTATACCAGTGTCCTTTAAAAAATTATTCAGGCATTTTTAAGACTTATTGGGTTAGAATCCATTTAAGCAATTGAGAGCCTTCTAATATGAAGTGGAAACTTTTTAAAACTGGCTAATATCATCCTGTTTGTGAAGCCTTCGATACTTGCCAATTCCCAGGTAACCTTTTAACTAGAGAAGACTGTATATACATGTTTCATCTAACTTAAGATGCCACATTCTAGAAGCCTTTTTGTTGTTTTTTAAAGTCTCTTGGCTAGGCGAGGATATCCATATTACAGAAACCCCATAAAACTGAATGTGATTCTATAGCCAAGGGAAAGAATTGCTTTACTTGGCAGATGTGGCTTCATTTTTTAGAAACAATTACTTCACACTAAAACCATCCTATAGGCCTTCTTCTCTCTACACCCCCCCCCCCCAAGATGTAGAGAGAATGACCCCTTTAATTATTGTTGTTTCCATCCAGGAGTCTTGGGTAAGAGGTTGTATGCGGAAACTTTTTAAAGATTTTGCTGTTTTTTCTTAACTGCCCTTTTCTGCTTATATTCCTTTGTGAGAGCTTACGTGCTTTCCTGTTTGGGATTTGCCTATCCTTGCTTGGTCTGCCCTATCTATAATAGTACAGATAGAGCCTCGTTGGTGACAGAAATGATAAAGAGGAACTGATCTAGTGACATGATCAAAGGTGTTATGGAAGCCAGCAAGCTAAGATATTAAACCTGAGATCAGACCATACAAGCCCCAAGTGTAAAAGTGTCAGAGGCAAGGAAGAACAAAGGGAAAGGCCAGGCTTCAGAGTAAGATGCAGAAAGGACTAGATATGAGGACTACCCAGCCCTTGCCCTATCCCAGCACAGAGATAATGCAGGGAGGATGCACCAGCTGCCAACTCATAGACAGTTACTTAAGTGCTTCCCATGTGCCAGGCTCTGTGCTAAGCATCTGTCAGTGACATCACAGGGGTGAACTGTAGCACAGTCAGGCAGAGCTTCACTCTCTTCTCCAGAGCCATCAAGTGCAGTTTGTTGTTGTGTTTGTCATCAGAAGCACCAGTGTAAGGGATGTAGTATGGCATAATGGATAGAAAGCCAGCTCTCAAGTCAGGGAGACCTACGTTTAAGTCTCACCATCCTGGACAGTAACCCATGCAGCTCTCAAAAATTATAAATTGCAGAGAAGGTGCCTGTCAGCCTTGGAGAATCCTCAGTGGGAGACTCCCTGTACCAGTGAAGTCCCAGATCCTGTGCTCTCCCACGAAAAGAAAACAAAAACTTTAAATGTTGATAATCTATGAATTTTTTTTTAAATGAGAGAGAGTGTTTAATTCATGGAGGAACCTTGTGTAGGATCACAACTTTATGAATTCTTGCCCTCTCTTCTGTTTACTAGTATCTTAGGTTAAAACTCTTAACATTTTAAGCTTCATTTTGCTTGAATAAAGTAGAATTGGATACCATACCTCACAATGAGATTGATTTGGGGATCAAATGAAATAATATAAAAGGCTTTGGTTATATGAAGATAATATATGATCATTGTTAGTACTATGAAACATAGCTCTGTGTGTGTGTGTGTGTGTGTGTGTGTGTGTGTGTGTGTGTGTGTGTGTATTAGAGATCATTGATGAAGGGAGAAGTGTTCTTTTGTCCCCAAAACAATTCTTAAAGTAACCCACAAAAATTGAATCAGGAACAATTTTCCATTGGTAATTTGGAGATAAAGTTCCTCCTTATCACTTGGAGTAGTCAGGACCAAATGGTTTGATATACACTGATAACACAACTATATGTATCTACGAATCTATAAATTTTGGGGTGGCTAGGTGGCACAGTGAATAGAGCATTGTCCCAGGAGTCAGGAGGATCTGAGTTCAAATCTACCCCCAAACATATAACAGTAGCTGTGTGACCTTGAGCAAGTCACTTAAGCCCAATTACCCTGCCTTCCCCCCTCCAAAAAGCAAAAAACAAAACAAACATCTATAAAATTTTTTTAGTCTTCCTTACTCTCCACCCCCTACATTACTGTATGATACAGTGATTTTTCCAGATATCTTTATTCTGGGGGTGGGAAGGTGTTATTGGGGTTTTGGGGTTTTATTTTTTGTTTTTGTTTTTGCTGTTTCCTCACATATATTATTTATTGTTGTGAGGAGTCAATCCAGCATCAATACCAGCACTCACCATTTCAGTGAATCCTTTTTTTGTTTCTCAATGTCAGAAGGTGATACAGCTTTCCCTGGAACAGAAGAAAGCAAAAGAAACAATAATCCCAAATATTATCCATACCATGCTATTTCAAATAGCCTCACAGGCTGGTTGTAAGGAACAACACTCTTTGAAAACCTTGATGCACTTACTTAAATGTGAGCATTATTATGGAGATATAATCCTCAATTATGGAAGAAAAATCAAAATCTTCCAGTATTGTCACTAAATAAACATTAAGAAAAATCAGCAGTTTAGATTGTCATTTTACCTGTATGGGATCATACTCAACAGGCAAACCTTTCTTTGTTCTTTAGAAGATATATCATTAACCAGATTTTTATTTTGACATTAACTCAAAATTGGAACTTTAACTGAAACATGTTTTTGAAATAGTTTTAAATTATTGCTGTTTCTTGCATTGTTGCTCATTATCATACTTTTTAATAACTTAAGGCCAGGTATTTAAGTCACCAAATGAGGGTGACTAATCTTTTTTTAATTTAGCATATATCTTTGACTTAAAGGTTTTGCTTTTGAGTTTTACTTTATAAAGTTAGATATTTTTTCCCTGTACCTTTGTTGAAGCTGAAAGAATGCTATTTTGCCTTTTGTTCAATTCATGTATACACATATATTATGTTTTTTGTTTGTTTTTTTAAATGTGAAAATCAGGTGAATTATGTGACAGAATGTGTTTGCCTGTCCAGAGTCTCCCCTCCTCACTAGAAGGTTGTGGACTTGGCCCTTTTATTCTGCTTTGGACAGTACAGGCCCTATAAGGAACATGTAATACAATTTAATATTATCTCAAGTTATATTCTGTGGTGATTTCAAATAAGTCATTTGCTAAAAGCCATTTTTTATTTTTGCTGCAGTATTTCACTGGCCTTGAATGTGGACATAAGTTCTGTATGCAGTGCTGGAGCGAATATTTAACTACAAAAATAATGGAGGAAGGCATGGGACAGGTAAAGAAAAACTGGTTTTTATCTTGAAACTTAAGAGTTGTGACTTTCTGGTTTTCCTAGGACATGATTCCTGATTGTTATGATTATGATTATTATTGAAAGCAATTGGGGTTAAGTAACCTGCTCAAGGTTACATGGCTAATGATTTATGTGTGGGTGCTAAGTAACTGAGGCTGGAACCTATCCCTGGTCCTCCTGACTCTGGGGCTGGTGCTTTTACTCACTGCACCACCTAGCCACTCCCAATTCCTGATTATTATAAACAAACTCCCTGAAGAAGTGGTTTTAAAATATGTTAATAAATAGCTGGAGGGGGCTTTTTTATTTGACATCATTTTTTGTATGGCCTTCTGTTTCCATGTGATCCTCACAATTCAGGTTTATTCAGCAAGTTGGCTTTTTATCTCTTCTTCCCCATTGAGCACCCCCATAAAGTAGGGGATAGAAATTAAATTTTGGGCCTGATGCTGGTATTAATGTTCTGATTAGTGCTTGGGCATGCCAGATTACACAGAGAAGTGAGCAGAAATATTGAACCTTTCTGTTTATACTCTGCATTATCTTTTGGAAGAATCCAGAGCATGTAGATAGGAAGATGAATTTTCAATGTATGTGATTCACTCTTTTTCAGACTATCTCATGTCCTGCTCATGGTTGTGATATCTTAGTGGACGACAGCACAGTTATGTAAGTAATTAGGGTGGATACTTATGTGTTTTCCTTTTTGTTCAGACACCAGACTAAATTGGCTTTCTGAGAGCATTGTGTAGTCGCTGAATTTTAAATGTAAAAATATTAATACTTTCTTAATTCCTTTCTAGTGGTGTGGGCCAAAGACATTGCGTTTACTACTTGAAGCACTTCTTGTAGTAAAATGCCCAGTCAGTATTCAGGCAAACTATGGAATGTGATAAGCACCTTTTTATTACTCCCCCATGCTAATGGAGAGAGGGGACACATTGGGTATGTGGATTTCACAAATATCATTTTAGCTATTAGTTTCAATTCTTTTTTTCCCCAAAAACTTATAAACCAGTAAACGATTTAACAAAAGTTTACTCTTAAGGTTTCCCACTTTTCCTTGTTCCCCATCATTTATCAACACATAGGACATCTGTAAGCCATGTGTAAGGAGGATTCATATCAGACCTTGTGAATGGTCATCTGTTTTCTGAATATAAATTCTTAATAATAGGGGACTCAAACATTACATTTTTGGATGGCTGTAGTTAGGAAATTCTTTTGTCCCATTGAGCTATGATCTGCTCTTTTGAAACTTCCTCTTATCAATCCTAGTTCACAACATAATAGATATAGAGCTGGAAGGGACCAGTCCTCTCTCCCAAATCACCAGACTCAAGGTAACTCTTGATCCCTGTCACCTGGGGATTAATTCAAAGAGCTGGGATTTGAAACCAGGTCCATGGGGTCTTTTCTCCTTTACCATGATGGAGGGCCATGAAGTACAAGCCTTAGTTTCTTTTATACCAGATAGCCCTTTAGGTACTTAAATTCAATTCATCATACCTTAAGCATCTACTGAGTACAAAATAATTGCCAGGCACTCGGGATAAAGAGATGAAAAAAGCCATCCCTGCCTTCCCCCAGAGAGCTTACTAGTTCTTACTTGGTTCAACTTTTTTCCTTTATGGGGCCCTAGAGCATTTTAAAGTAGCCTGCCCATTATCTTAGAAGTAGGAAGTAATAGCCTCAGGATGTGCACATGGATCTCATAGTCCCAAATCTGTTATATAATCTTTCTGGTTTGCAAGTTGGCTCCTAAAATAATTTGGTCCTTCTTCTCCAGGCCTCATGGGACCCAGTTCCATTTTGTACACCTTATAAGTGTTCTGCACCAATCATTGTCTTCCCTTACATTTCTCCTAAGGCTAGAGGGGCATTGCAGTAGCATTAGTCCTTCCAGAATCTGAAAAGCTACACATACCCAGACAGGATAGGTAGCATTCAATTCTTGTTCCAGAAAATGTGGACTTTGTTGCCAGTCACAAAAACTTGAAATATCTTGCTTACCAGATAGCTGCCTTATTCATCCATTGTAATTCTTCTTCTGTCCTCGTAGAAAATATGAAATTCATTCAAGGACTTTATTGACTCTAAAAAGCCTTCATTTGGATCATAATAAGTGTTCAGAGCTTTGAAGGTATCATTTATCTCAACCTTCCTCGTTTTACATTTAAGGAAACAAACGCAGAATGATGAAGTGATTTGCTTTTAGGGTAACATAACATTGATAGGAAAGCCTGACTAGAACCTGGGTCACTTGTCACATTACCGAAATTGACCTGGATAATGAGCCTTGGTTTATTAAGTTAGACATAGATATATGTGTATATTTAAATTGATAAAATGGCTGGAGAGTTATATAAATTTTTAATATCAAATTATTTTGAGTGCTCTAAGAGAACTTTTATTTAAAGGAATCAAGCTTTTAAGCAAATACGTTGGTGTTCTTATTATTGTAAAACTTCAAAATTATGTACAATTTTAAATTTTTCCCCAACTTTTTTAATATACAAAGCACAGACTTCTTTCTGTATCTTTGTTTTCTAAGGTCACATATTCTTGACAAATGGTTAAGAATCAGGCAGAACAGAACACTTTGGGATTTTTCAAGGAAAATTGAGAAATAGAAAGCTTTCTTCTTTCCCTTTTACCATCTCTGGACATGGCACATTTGGGAAAAAAATATATTTGAAAGAGAATATCTTTTGTTTTTGTTTCTGTTACTGTTGCTTACAATAAATGCCTTGATTTTAATTCATGAAGAAGGGAACTTTAGTAATTTCTAAAGATAACTAAATTGATCTTTAGTGGCTCAGTTTTGTCTTTTGCTTCTTTTTTTTTTCCATTGAAGCTGACCTGGTTATTTAGCTTCCTACCAGTTAATGAGTGGGAAGGGAAGTACAGTGAGGCAACTACTTTGAATTTTTGTCTTGGGGAAAAAATGTTTGGGGAAGAATTTTGAAATTCTAGCCTGCACTTAGATTTGGAGATGAGGATTTTGTTTGTAAATCCAGATATTTATTTATATAATGAGCTATAAATATCCCCCATTCTTATATAATAGGACACCAGTGGATTCAGAGTTGTAATTGGTAAGGACGTTGTGCCTTAATTCTGAAGAGCAGGCTGACCATTGGTCAGGATTTCCAAGAACCCTCTTGATATAGTCACCTTCTATTGCAGGTGTTATACGAATGATAGGGTGAGGAAGAGGTCTTTCTTTCTTTCTTCCTTTTTTTTTTTTTTTTTTTTTTTTTTAGTATTAGAAACTATATTTGTAAAATCTTTCAAGGCTTTCCAGTGAGGATTGAGGTAGTCTGTTTCTGTTTTCCCTGGGCTTTTAACCTACATAGAGAGTGAGTGTTCTGAATAAATGAGCTCAGCATGCTGAATCTTCAATTGCCATAGCTGTCATGAAACCTCTGCATCATCTCTCTGATGCCATGGTTCCCCACAAATCTGTTTACCTAATTGTCCTTGCTACCCTTTTTTTTTTTTTATCCCAGATAATGGAGATAGCTAAAATGTTGCATCCTGACATGATGGAAGAGTTAGGATCTATGTGGGTTTGGTCCGAGTGAAAGAAAAACATCTATGCCTGTGTCTCATTATATAAAAGTCATTTTCCTTTCCAGCCACTGATTATTGAACTTATTGATTTGATCCTTTAATAGTGACAGGATCTGCTGGACAATATTTTCTTGTTAAGTTGCTTTCTGAGTCTCACATTGATTCAGGGTTCTAAAAATGGGCTCGATTTTACTTCCCTATAGATTTCATTTTGTCAGTTCCATAGACGTGGTTTTGATCAAATTTCCAGAGTGTATAGATGTTTTGGTCATTTTGTCACACGGTGAAATAAATAATTGTCCCAAATGTAATTCTGTACAAAAACGCAGTTAATGATATTTCATCTTAGTAATGAAGCACAAAAGTATTGGCTTCCAAGAAATACTCTCCTGTGTCTGAAGAATTTTCAGGAGACAAGCCAAAAGATGTATTGAATGTAAGAACCAGAGTAGTGCTAAATTGAGGTGCAAAACCACATCAAGATGTCCTGTTAGTAGGAAGTTAATGGTAGCACATAGCCTGGCATAGGGAAACCTTGCTGATACTAATCAACTTATATACCCTTTCAAAGCATAGATCCAGTAAGTAACACAACTTTACTATTCTCTGTACCCCACTTATTTCAGCAGAGTATAGTTGATTGGATTATGGGGCCAAAGATTTATCTATGTCTCAGATTAGTTGTATCATTGTAGGTTAGGGACTGGATCATTATGAACTTTTAAGGTTTTATACTGAGTTTGTCTGAAGCACTGGGGAAATAGAGATTATTGGAGGTCCATGCTCTATCTTATGGAGCAAGCTATACTAACAGGGAAAATAGCCCACGAACATATACAGGAAGGTGACTAAAAGCTGTTATTACTATCTGGGTAGTTCAGGAAAGGCTTTGTGAAGGACATGGCATTTGAACTTTTAGGATTGGATTCCAACAGGTAGAGATTTGTAATATCCCAGGTAATAACATAAAACCTGGAAAGAAAGCACAAGACTTCCACACAGGATACCAAGTAGATTGTGCTACACAAGAAGATCTGTAGTGGATCCCTCTCTGTGAGGAATTTGTGGGACAAGTAACTCCCTTTTATCAGCACAGGTCCACAGCTGGTCTGTGATTTAGTAGATTTCCAGGGAGTCAGTAAAGGGACAGGGGCTTAAATCATTTTCCCAGGATTCTACAAGTCAGTATCAGAGAATAGATTTATTTAAAGTCTCAGTTCTTCCTGATTTCAAGCCTGGCCCTCTCTCTATCTGTTCCACCATACTGGCTCTGTGGTTTGAAATATATTCAGTAGTAAGTAGACTGAGAGATTGGAGTCAGCATTGTGAATGGCATGATGATCTGGTGTGGTGATAAACAGCGTTAGTTGGGGTAACTTACTAACATATTGGAAGGAAGAGCCAGGAAGGCAAGTTAATAGGAATAGAGGTAGAAAACTAGATGCAAAGGGAAGAGAAGTAAATAAAGATGATTGTTGTAGGAAAAGATCACTGTTTTTAGCTGTTTCGCTTGAACGATGGGGCATATAAGCCAGATTGTAAAGGTATAAGTGGGTTTTGAGGAAGTAGAGCATTGATTGTAGGCTTTCTGGAGTAGTACAGACTTGAATTTTATAGGGCAATGGAAACAGAGAGATTATAGGAATATAATCCAAAATGACTAAACCAATCTTTTGGATGACTCGGGAAAATTAGCTTTGGCGGACAGTCGGGACTATCTCTTCTTTAAAAAGATGTGAGCAAAGATGGGTAAAGAAAATGACAAATACTGACAGTGTTGGCAAACAGGTATTGAGCAGTCTGCCTCATGTCCCATCATCTGCTGTGAATAGACTGAAGGCCATGGAGTGTTTGGAGATTTGAGGGAACAAAATAAGAAATGTAATATATGAAAACTTAATAGAGAATGAGTCAAGATAATTTATGTTTTAAAATACTGAGAAGGGTTGGACTAGTTCTGTTTTAGATCCAGTCTTAGCATGAGGTTAGGATTTTGATACTGAGAGGTACCCTTCTAATTTGGATAAAACCTGCTTGTTTAATTTCAGGAAAATTTTTCAACAAAATTAATTTCTTTGTGTTTTTTTATGAACAAAAAAGCTGTATTGTGTGTTTCCCCTTTGTCCTTAGATTGCCAGATGACTTAGAATTAAATTTGCAATGCAGTTCTTTGTAATTAGTTTACCTCTAGTACTTGTTAGCCTCTATTTCTTGTTTCTTTTATATCCCCCTTTCAGTTGTGTTTATCCTTAAATATTCCATTTTGTAGATACACTTTTTTTAAAACTCCCAAATAATTATCCTGTTGTAAAATCTTTAAGAAGAAAAACAAAGCCGTGAAATGAGCACAACAAATCGTTTGTACATTTTGAATTCAAGATAACTTAGCCTGGTTGCAGCTCTGGATGTGAGCATCAATTTGAAGTTTATAGTAGACCCTGCCAAAGTTATATTAAATTCTTGATTTCATAGAAATTATATTGATAAACTGCTTTGATTGGTGCGATTAAGTTGGGTCGTGGCAAGCATACTAATGTCATTTTTTTATAGCCAATCTCCCCACCTGTCAGTTTGTAGCCATAAGCAGAGATTAGCAATTATGAAATAATGTTTTATAATTGTTAATGTAATATGTTCTAGGCAAATCTCCCAGTAAACTGTTTTTGCTTCTTTTCTTTCCTGATAGGCGTCTGATCACAGATTCAAAAGTTAAATTAAAGTACCAGCATTTAATAACTAATAGTTTTGTAGAGGTGAGTGGCTTTCTCCTGAAAATTCATTGTTGTTGTTTTAATGTTTGGGGTTTTTTTTTTCCTTACTATTATTACCATCAGTGAGAAATCTTTCTTAGAGTAATTGGATTGTATATTTGTTTTGGAAGCAATAATTATATTTAAATAGCTCTTTTGAAAAACTGAAAACCAGCCTATTATCAAATGGGTGTGTCTTGTGAGAATTTGGTTATTGACCATCAATTTTTAAAGTTGTTACATCATTTTGCCACAAGTAAGGAAGAATTAACTCAGCATTTTAACTCAGTCAAATATGCATTATGCCTTTTTTATATAAAATAGCACATTTTCAGTCTATACAAAATCACAAGTCAGTGGAGGTGAATAATTAGATGCAAACCAGAATTCAAAATTATCTCCGTGTCTTTTCTTTTAAAAAAAATATTTATTTTCAAAAACATTTTTTCTACTGTCCCTTCACCCAGTTGAACAGCTCTTTAAAACATGGAAAATCGGGGCAGCTAGGTGGCACAGTGAGTAATAGCGCCAGCCCCCGAGTCGGGAGGATCTGGGATCAGTTCTGGCCTCGGTTACTTAGCACCCACACATAAAATAACTAGCCGTGTAACCTTGAGCAAGTTATTTAACCCCAATTGCTTTAAAAGAAAAGAAAAAAACCACTTTCCTAACAAATTTCCACTGTTCATGAAAAAAATGTATGTCTCATTCTTCATTTTAAGTCCTTCGCCCCTTTGGTAGGAGAGGGGTATCATGTTTCATCTTGAGTCCTCTGGATTTGTTACTACATTTTTTATTGGTGTTCTAAAGTCTTTCAGATTTTTTCCTATTATGTTGTTGTCATTGAATACATTGTTTGAGTTCTCACTTCATGCTATATAAATTCATAGAAATTTTCCTAGTTTCTTCTGAAATATCTTACATTACACCATTTATTTAGCTGTTTGCCATTAGAAGGCCATATACCTATCCCTCTTAATTTCCAGTTTTTGATTACTACAAACAAAAAAGTGCTGCTATAAGGTTTTTGTACAAGAAGACACTTTTTCTTTTGTCTATGTGGGGGACAGACGTACTACTGTTATATATCTGGGTAAGAAGTTATAGACACTTTAGTACCTTCTGGCACATGCTTCAGATGTTTTTCAGAATGGTTCGTGCACAGTTCACAGTAATAGTGCATGAGTGTGCCCAGGTTTTCTTAGTTTTTTCTAAGGGAAGTGTCACCCCACAGGTTTGACATTTCCCATATTCCTGAACTGTCATCTTTGTCAGTTGGATGGGTGTGAGGTGTTGCTCTGAGTTGCTTTTAACTTGTAATTCTCTAGTTATTAGTTATGTATAGCATTTTTTAATATGGCTGAAGAGATCTTGGATTTCTTTACTTGAGAACTGCCCGTTGACATCATTTGACTATTTATTTAGATAATCTATTAGAGACTTTCTCAATATCTTAGTCATTCTCCCTGCAAAAGTTTTTTGAGTTCTTAAAGCTATTTTAGAGCATGTTTCAGAGCAGATGTCCTTTTGACTACTGTGTAATCACTAATCATCTTCTGTGAACATAAGTTTCATTTTCCATTAAAGACATCTGATTGGAAAATAGTTGTAAATGGATTTATGCTCAGTGATAAGTGCTTATAGGTAATACAAAGATATAGTCATCTAACAATTTACAAACTAAGCCAAGAGCGAGTGGAGGCCATACACTAGTGATCGTTTCATGAAGTGATTTTCTATCAAAGTACTTCCTTTGTAAGGGTTGTTGACTCTGTTCACAGTGTCTCTACCAACTATAAAATGAATAGTATTTTGAACTAAATGTGCCCTGCTCAAGAATAGGCAAAGAAAACCACTAAGGCACCAAGAATTATCAGCATGGTTTTATGAAAAAAGTGAAGCTCATTGCACATATTACCCTAAAGCCAAAATAAGTCAACACATTCTTTAGAACATTCATACTAAGAGCTTGCCTTTGGAGCTGTATTCGTTCTACTTTCTTACTTTACCATTTTATAAATTCTTTTTTTTCCCCAGTGCAATCGACTGTTAAAGTGGTGTCCTGCCCCAGACTGTCACCATGTTGTTAAAGTCCAGTATCCTGATGCTAAACCTGTTCGCTGCAAATGTGGGCGCCAGTTTTGGTGAGGAGTTGAAAGAGTAGCTTTTCTTAAATTATTAGCTAATAGAGCTAACTTTATGATCTTGATTTGGGGTTCACATGCTTATTTTCAGTGTGTACTCACTAAGAGAGAATTGTTAAAAAAGCTTCATGTTGAATTTGAAATGTTTTTCCTATTTATATATTTGGGGAGGACACATTCCCTTGCATAAAATAAATGTTAGCGTTGTATTTGTGTAGTAGGTGATATTCCAAACAATGGAACTGAACTTGGGAAGAGGACAAATGTACAGATGACGAGGCAGAGGTCCAAAGGGGTATCTCAAGGAAAACATAACACCTTCTGGCCCCCAGGACTGACCTCACTGCCGTTAGTTTGCTTAGGTCTTTCTAGTTTGAAGCACTCTTGTAATAGTTCAACTTTCTATAGTGCTGAGGTAGGTTATGAAAGTATTATCCCCATTTTATAGCATATAAATGGACTGTAAGGACCTGCCTTGCTTACGATATGACCACATATAGCTTTCCTGGTTCCAATGACCAACAGCACTTGTCTTCTACGCCATTCTTTCTGATCAAGTCAGTGGTTTCCCATTTTACCGTTGAGTGAACTGAATCTTGGATTGCTTTAGGAAGTTGCCCAAGGTTGCATGTCTGGCTATTAACTGGCAAAGTGTTGAACCCAGGTTTAGTGTAATCATGTGGTATATCTTATACCTATAGTCTTCCCATCTCTCTTCAAGGAAGGTGTGGAAGTACATCCTTCTTCTTCACTGAAGTCAGGCCTGGTCATCAAAATTTCACAACATTGAGCTTTCTGTTTTCCATTTACATTGTTGTGTTAGTTGTGTTATTCTTCATTTCTTACAGACTAGTAATATTTTATTCCATTCACATTCCACAGTTTCTTTCATTGTTGTCCCATTAGTAGGTACCTACTTATGTTTCTAGTGCTTTGCATACATAGTAAAATACCATTGTGAATATTTTGCTTAATATTGGGCCTTTCTTATCAATTCCTATGACTAACAGATCTATTTGTCTGGTCCTAGTCTCTCTTCTGACCTCCAGATCCCATGTCCATCTTCCCCCCTGCTCCCCTCAGTTGCCTATTGGATAGTTCAACTAGAAGTCTCAGACATCTCAAACTCATTGTATCCAAAATAAACTTAAAATAGGCTCATTATATTTCCCTCAAAGCCTTCCCTTCTGAATTTCAGCCATCTTTCTAATCACCTGGGTTCACAGCCTTGGTGTCACCCCTTAGTGACCTCTCTGACGACACACAATCTTATACCTGTCTTCCTGTATTCCCTGTAGTACTGACATTTCCCATCTTTTGCCCTCTTTACCAATTTGCCAACTATAAGGGATAGCCTTGGTATTTGATTTATATTTCTCTTACTATACCAATACCAAATTACATGCCATCTTGGGGAGGGGAAGGAGGGAAAGAAAATTTAGAACTCAAAATCTTACAGAAGTGAATGTTGAGGGGGCAGAGGCAAGATGTCGGAGTAGAAATAGGAATTCCTCAGGGCTCTGCTTCCACCTTCCCCAATTCATGTAAAAGGAGTCTCTGAACAAGCTTTGGAGCTACAGAACCCACAAAATGACACAGAGAAGCTAACCTCCCACTGAGGACAGTCTGGCAGGCAGGAATTGGCCAGTGCAGGGCTCTAGGAGCCAGAGGTTTTAGCTCGAGGGCGGGCCTGAGCAGTTGCTAGCTGGAGGGACTTCAGATCACCAGCAGCTGTGGCTGTTTCCAGAACTATCAACACATAGATGCTAAGGACAAAGTGAGAGGTTAATGCAGTGTGGACTTTGGGATCCAGTAGTGCATTGGTTTTTGCCCCCAGGGGGAGAAGCCACTGAGGAGCTGCAGCTGTGCAACCACTGTCACATGGCAGCTTCAGCTCCTGGCCTGCAGAGTGTAGGGGAACCAGGCAATAAGTCTGAGGGGTAATCACGCTTGCTTTAACCTGCTTGGATCTGGATTGCAGTCTGGGGTGTGTAACCAGCTTGCCAGAGCATGTGGAGGCTTCAGAGAGGGCACCCAACTAATACCTCCAGCAGATGAGAATGGAAGCTCCCCTGTCTGGTGGCAGAGTCCTACTGTGGCAAAAAGCCCAAAAGTCAAGTGACTGAGTGGCGACATGACCAGGCAAAGGAAGCAAAACAAACAGAAGAATCCAACATTGGACTCCTATTTTAGGGACAAAAAGAATCAAAGCATGAAAGAGGAAGAATACAGTGAAGTCAGAACTCCTACACCAAAAGCTTCAAAGGAAAATACGAGCTGGTTACAGGCCATAGAGGACCTTAAGAAGCAGATAAGAGATGTTGAGGAAAAATTGGGAAAAGAAATGAGAAAGATGCAAGAAAAGTATGAAATGAGAGTGAACAGCCTGACTGAGGAAAATAACACCTTAAAAAACTCAAATGGCAAAAGAGGCTCAAAAAGGCAATGAGAAGAATGCCTTAAAAAGCCAAATTTGCCAGATGGAAAAAGAATCTCAAAAGCTCACTGTGAGGAGATTCATTCCTTCAGAATTAGACTGGAACAAATGGAAGCTAGTGACTACTTTATGAGAAATCAAGATGCTGTTAAGCAGGTCCAAACAAATGAAAGAATAGAAGGCAATATGAAATATCTCATGGAAAAAACCACTGACCTGGAAAATAGATCCAGGAGAGAGAATTTAAAAATTGCTGGACTACCTGAAAGCCATGATCAAAAAAAGAACCTAGAAACCATCCTCCAAGAAATTATCAAGGAAAACTGCCCTGATGTTTTAGAACCAGAGGGCAAAATAGAGGTTGAAAGAATCCACCAATCACCTCCTGAAAAAGACCCCAAAAAGAAAATTCCTGGCAATATTATAGCCAGGTTCCAGGATTCCCAAATCAAGGAGAAAATACTCCAAGCAGCCAGGAAGAAACAATTTCAATATTGTGGAAACAATCGGAATAGCACAGGACCGAACCCAGGAGTTTGGAGTTCAGCCACAGGACAAGATAAGGACTGTGAGACAAAGCAGGGGCACTGAATGTGTTTCCTTGCTGCATCCCACAGTTTGGGACCCAGGGGGAGGATGGACTTGTGACTGGTGGGTGGGGTGAAGTGCCATGGACCCCAAGGACCCCACTTAGGTTTTGTTGCCTAGCTCCCTCTCTGGACTTGGAAGCAGGGGCTGGAGCAGTGTTGTGGGAAGGACACCCCCCTCCTCCCAAGAGAACTTTATGTGATAATGCTTTGTATTTTGTGAATTGATGTGAAAATGCAATGTACTTTGTTTAAGACCCAGTGGCCACTTTGGTAACTTTGGATGTACCTTGAAAATATGACTTAAGAGATGGTTAGTGCTAATTGAAATGTAAATTGTCTATGCTATGGGCATACTTAGTAAGACTTTACTGAATAAGTGACTAATTGTACTTTGAGATATTGTTACAGATAAGAGACTAATTGAGCTAATCAAGACTTTGCCCCATGAGTGGAAGACTTGGACTATTGTATTTTGAGGTTATATTGTGATTTTCTTATGTACCTGGAAAATGTGACCTTAAGAGATGTTTTAGTGCTAATTCAAATGTAAATTGTGTATGCTAAGGGCATGAAAGATCTTGGGGCAGAATGTAATGGAAATGCAGATTTAAAGATCTTCCCTGCCCCTAGCTTAAGTGCACCTGGAGCCTGTGGTGGGAGGCTTGTTTTTCAGGAAAGCCCACACCTTGATACTTTGTGATTGGGCAGTGGGTCAAGAAGGTTGTTACATTCTCTGAGCCAAGAGAAGGCTATATAATCCCTGAGGAGAGGCTTTGCTTTGGGGCTCACTTTGAGAAGTGTTGTGTGATTTGACCAGATGAGACTCTGGGAAGCCGTTGTTGAGAGCCCCCCCGGCTTTGAAAACCCAGATGTCGATGCTTCCCTCTCTGGTAACTGTGATTTGGTATTGATATAATGGTTGGACAGTTTGGAAGCCTGTCAATTTGATCTGTAAGTTCTGTAACTCTGAAGTTCGGGGTGCTGACCTTTACCCCTGAACTAGGTAATACATGTTTGATTAAAGTAAGCTTGTTAACTGGAAAAAAAAAAAAAGAATAGCACAGGACCTGGCGGCTTCCAAACTGAGGGATCGAAGGGCATGGAATATGATGTTCCAGAGGACAAAGGACCTGGGATTAAAACCAAGAATCACCTACCCAGCAAAACTTGAATATCTTGTTTCAGGGGAAAATATGGTCATTCAGTGGAATAGAGAACTTTCAAGCATTCTTGAGGAAAAAAGCAGAGTTGAATAGAAAATTTGACATTCAGACACAAGAAGCAAGAGATAGATGCTTGAGAAGGTAAATAGGGAAAAGAAATCATAAGGAACTTAACAAAGTTGAACTATTTATATTCTTACATGGAAAAACAATAACTGACTGATGAAACCTTTCTCAGTATGAAAATAATTGACGAAGTGTATATGAGCATATGAATGCATATGTGAATGTGCATATATATGTTTACAGGTTTACATGGGTAGAGGGCACAGGTCAAATTTGGTGGGAAGGGATGATACTTAAGGGGTGAAGTTAAGAGGTGAGAGAGGAAAGTGACAAGAGGAGATGGGGAGAGACAGGGTGGGGTAAACTATCATGTAGAAGAGGCAAGGGGAAGTGGTTGCAGGGGAGGGGAAGAACAGGAAGGCAAAAAGGCAAAACCATATTCTCTAATTAGAATTTGCCTCAGGGAGAGAAGGACATACATACTAAATGGGATCTCTTACCCTACAGGAGAATAGGGGGGGCAATGGAGGGGAGGGCATGCTGAGGGGAGGGGAGGTTGGAGGCACCCCTTTCAAAGAGGGACAGGATCAAAGTAGGGAATGGACCAGGTGGGGGGTGAGATGGTGGGAGGGAAATATAGCAGTTTTTTACAATATATCCACTATGGTAATGTTTTGCATAGCTATGGATGTACAGCATACACTGAATTGCTTATCTTCCCAGCGGGAGAGGGTGACAAGGGAGGAAGGGAATGGATCTGGAATTCAAAGTTTTAAAATTAAATGTTTCAAATATATATAAATACTGTTATTAATACTATTTTGCATGTAATTGGGAGATAAGATGTGCAGGCATTGGGACACAAAGCTTCACCTTTCCCTAATGGAAAAGTCGAAGGGGGTATGGGAGAGAGAAGATTGGATGAGGGGATATCCTTTGGGACTGTTATTCTGGGGTGGTGGGTAGGGGGAAAATGGGGGAGAAAATTGTAACTCAAAATCTGGCGGAAAGAATGCTGTAAACCAGAAGTTAATAAAGCATTTGGGGGGAAAATTGTTTTTCAGCGTCATGTAATCAAGATTATCTTTTTCTAGTTAACTAGGAGTTAGTTGAAAAAGGTACCTGTTGTCATTCTTCATTCTCTTGCAATGTCTTTATAATGTGAACTTTTGTATGTTCAGGTCATGTATCCCTTATGAACTTACTGTATCATTTGTGCATTCTCTTCCCTCCCCTTCTCTCCATGTTGTTCTTTACTCCCTGCCTATCCCTTCCCAGATCTATCCCCTGTCTTCCCCCAGCACTAATACAGCAGTTTTTTAAGAAGCCCCCAACAGATCCTCTCTTTTCAGATGACCCCCTGACCACATACAATCAGTATCACATTTTGTAGGAAGTTAATTTCCTTGGAGAAGGTGAAACTGAGCCAGGGCCTTAGAGGTCAGCAAACTTCAAATGGGTTTAAACTAGGGGTGCGGAATTTAGCCTTCTAGGTCCTTGGGTACAGCCTTTTGACTGAGTTCTAGTTTTACAGAACAAATTCTTTAATTAAGGGGATTTGTTCTCACTTTAGGATCTAGAAGGCCACAGGTTCCCCAGCCCTGGTCTAAAAGCAAAGTACTTGCTTTGGGCTTGTGGAGGTGTTTTATTCAGATATGGGCAGAGCCGTGTGCTCCTAGGGCAGTTACTGGTTGGTTTGTTTGTTTGTTTTTTAAGACAGAAGCCTATAGTAAATGAATTTTTGATGATGGTATGTAATTGGAAGTTAATTTTAAAATAGGAAAACGGGCCCTTCTTAAGTTTGTAGTCTGTTACATCACTGAACATGCAACAGTAACCATCGATGCTTTACAGGGCATCTCAGCCTAAATTAGAGCTATATAGAGATCAATAGCTAATGTCACTTGAATTTTCCTTTTCTACCAACAACCAAAATAAGCAAATTCCACAGTTACCTTAAAAAGTGATGGTTTTAACTAATCTGGGCTTAACCCTTAGACTGAAAGTACTCAGATTGCAAATGGACTCTGAAAATCTGATCATGCTTGTGATGATGGAAAACTCTAGCAAATAATAGAGAATATAACTGTCAAAATGAGATTGGGTTTAATTTTATTTACTTTTAAGAATGCAACATCTATATCTCTGTCTCTTTCTGTCACTTACAGCTTTAACTGTGGAGAAAATTGGCATGATCCTGTTAAATGCAAGGTGAGTTTGCCTGTTACATTTGTTTTTAACATTTTTGAATGACTCCAAGCTGATTGCCAGTGTGTTTATCACTCTGCTAGGAGGTTTCATTACTGCCATCATCCATTCACATATTGAAGGTCTCTTCTTCTATGTTAAGAGGACAGTATTTGAAACATACATCTGGGAGGAATACTGCTGTTTTAGAAAATTAAAATAAAATAGCCTAACTTTCCAAACTATTCGTTTGAAGTAAATCAAAATTATTATATAAAATAACAGTTCTGCACACCGAATTAGAAATTGTCAGAAATCTTTTCATGTTGGTTACTTATTAGTCTTTAAGGAATTGATTTCTTCAGTCATGAATTGATCTGTTACATACTCATTATCACTTCTAGGCCCCTTGGGCTGAAATCAGACGTGGTAGTGGTTTTGATTTGGAAGTAATATTAGATTTGGAAGGTAGCCTTCTGTATACCATGACAAGAATAGAAATCCTATTGTTATTTAATTATTAATCCTCAAGGAAATGTACACCTAGGAAGAAATGGTTAGATGTAAGAGATTTTCCTTGTTAAATTAGCCAGAAGTTAAGCTGCAAGAACTTGGGTTGGGGGAGGCCAGTGCAGGAAAAACCTTTAGTAGTAGGTTTCCAGTCAGAAGTCTTAGGATTCATTGGTGATATGCAGATGTATCTGTATCCTTTTTAACAAAAGATCAAGAGGAAAGGAGGGGGTGTTACATATATAGAGTCAATTTTCTAAGTTGTCAGTACTATCCCAAACCATCCCCCCAAAAAAACTTGGGTATTACGCATAATAAAACCAAAGTTCTCCCCAAAAGATTTTTTTTTTTTGAGGGCAATTGGGGTTAAGTAACTTGCCCAAGGTTACATGTCTAGGTTTTTGTTTGTTTTGTTTGTGTGTGTGTTAAGTGTCTGAGGCTAGATCCAAACTCAGGTCCTTCTGACTCCAGGGCCAACATTCTACTCACTGCACTCCCCAAAAGATTTTAATTTGCTACTTTTTAAAGTATTTCATACCTAATATTTTTGAGTTCAGTTATGGAATTTATAAAATAGCACATTTTCAATGTTTTGGGGAATCTTAAGTTTGCCATTCTCTAGAAAATGCTTAATATAATGCTTGCTAAACACAAACTCAGAATTCTCTTGATTTCCTGGATTTGCACAGTGATGAGATTTAAGGTTCTGGTTTTTTTTCCCCTTCTGTATTCATCTTTTCAAAATCTACCTTGCCCCACCCACATCAATTGTAGATACTGGCAGATTTGTGTAAGATAAAAGATTCATGAAAATTAAAAAAAGGCCTTTAAAAGTCTACGGTATTTTCCCCCAAATGCCTTTCATTGTACACTGATAGTTGTTGTTTCCAAACAGTATTTTCCCCCAAATGCCTTTCATTGTACACTGATAGTTGTTGTTTCCAAACAGTGGTTAAAGAAGTGGATTAAGAAGTGTGATGATGACAGTGAAACCTCCAATTGGATTGCAGCCAACACAAAGGTTTGTATTCTACCTGGCTTAGCTCTTGAGAATGGGCAGCTTTAGTTCTCCCCTTTTCTGTACTTTGTAGCATCCGTATAGAGGACTTTGGGGCATTTGTTTATATCTTAGTGTAGCACCAATGCAATATTTACAGTGCACTTGATCACGATAAAGACCATGACTATAAGTATTTCATGACGTTCGATTGCAAGGTATACCAGATTCTTGAGGCAGAGGACGTTTATTTAGACTCCAGAAAACCAAATCCCTAAACCAGTAAGCTGATTTCATCATAGTACCAAAGATTTTAAGAAGCCATAATAACTCTGAGAGCCACAGCAGCTTTCACACTTCCCACAAACCAATACAAGATCAATATTTACTCACAAACCTCTCTGTCTCCTTAATGAGGGCCTCCTCTCTCCCCCACCATCTAGCTGGCTCTGACCAGCTTCCTGTGGGCTCTGCTTCCCTTCATCAAAACTCTTCCTACCACAAGCTCCATGTGACTACATTCAGCCTATTAGGGTGCAGAGTTTATTTTCAAAGCACGGGAGGTCTCCAGACTTCCCCTAGGTCTGTTAAGGGGCAGGGAAGATCTTCAAATTCCCATTCTCATTACACTGAGCAAAAGTTCGAAACTTATACTGAATATGAATGATTTAATAGTAGTTACTCTGCTTTGGTTGATAACTCCATAGAAACTGTAGGTAGTTTCTCATGTATAGTTTATACTGAATTTTTTGTTAGATTCAGATTGTTTCTTCAACGAGGGGTTTAACATCATTTCCATTGTATGAATGTGTGAAATAGCAATGCCTTCCTTACTGCAGCTTGGTTGTCTTGTGTTGATTTGTGAGTCTACCTTGAAGACATGCCCTGAGTTTGCCTGGTTGGGATTTCTTTTTGGCTTTTGGAAAAGATTAAAGGTCAGAGTAGGCCATTAAAGGTCAGAACAGCTGGTAAGAAAGATGTATGGAGATGAATTGAGGAAAGCAAACCTTGGCGACGTGACTGGATCATTTATTTTGTGTTCATCATGATTTAAGAATTTAGGCATGAGTGTGGTCTTCTTTTACTCCTCAGCATGTAAAGTTTTGTGGTTTTGATATAGTTAGTGTGGTTTTAATATTCCAAAATTTAGTTTGTGCATCTCGAAAAATCCCAAGAGGTTTAAAATAAGCTGTATACATGGTTTTTGTGCAAGTTTGTACTTTACTGTTTACCATAGATGGGCATTGATTTGGTCATCATGATGGAGCTCTTTTAGATGAAATAAGCATTTTAAGTGGGCTGCATGAAAAGCTTATGCTCTTTTCTTGGTAGAGTTACCCAGACAAGTTATCTAGGGTCACCATCTAGCCATGGGAGCATCAGACAACTTGACTGAAATTCTCAATAAGAAAAGCTTTCTATGTGAATGTGATCAGACAACTCTTAATGTGACCACTTCAGTTTGAGAAGGATGCTCCAGTCTTTATGGGGTAAAGGACTTGTTTTCTCAGTAGGAGTGCCCTAGAACAATCAAGTCACAATTTTCAAACACACATATACATACAGACGTACACACACACAGTGCTGGAACAAAACCTCCCTCTGACATGATAATGCACAACTGTCTTTTCAGACCACAAATCTGTAAAAGATGGGGATCCTGGATAATTTGCCCAAGTACCCTTCCTTTAGTGCCTGTTTGCTAGTTTATATCATGCTTTAAGTGTGTTCTGTTCTCTGCATTCTATGTGAGACTTAGGACCACAACCTTCCTGTTTTTGCTTTTATTATTTTTATTTTAAAATCCTTTTCATACATGTCAAATTCAGTTGTTGCTTTTCTGTCTTAGTGAGAGTCAAAATGCTCAATTAAACTTGGTGGGGTTTCTTCACAGGAGTGCCCTAAATGCCATGTAACCATTGAAAAGGATGGAGGTTGCAATCACATGGTCTGTCGCAACCAAAACTGTAAAGCAGAGTTTTGCTGGGTGTGTCTTGGCCCCTGGGAACCACATGGATCTGCCTGGTAAGTTACAGGAACAAAATGAATTGGAAATACTACTTTGCAAAAGACAGAAGGACATGAAAAAGGACAAGAACCAATCCTGGATTAAGAGTCAGGAGGCTTGCTTGCTAGTCCAGTGCTGTCACTGACCTACTTTGGGAATTTCCTCTGTTTTCTAATTTTAAAATAAGTATAACAGATTAGATGACCAATTACTTCTAATTCTAAGGATTTTCATTAGTATTTGTTTTTGGTTGATGTGTGGCTTTGTTAGACCTTTATTATGCTTTTTAGGTACAATTGCAACCGTTACAATGAGGATGATGCCAAGGCAGCAAGAGATGCACAGGAGGTAAGTATGTATCCCTAAAGTTAAGATTCAAATGGGAGAATCCATTTATATATACTCATTAGGGAACCACTTGCTCCAGAGTATAAGAATTATAAACTGTTGGAAAATGACCCCTAACTGGTAGCTTTTTCCGTTACATAAAGTAATATATGAAGGCGGAATCTGGTGAGAATCACTGCTTTCATTTCATGTCACCTATGACTTGTAAATCATCTGATTCTCTTATGTCACTTGTCTAGTTTCCTTGTGTCTTGACATTATGTAGATCAGAGCTTGATGCTGGTTACAAGATGCTTTGTTTACATAGAGAAACTCTGCTTTTCTTACGGCTTTCCATATTGATTCATCGTTGTTAGAGCCTGTTTAGATTATTAGGTGTTTGGATTCACATTTATTTATTTATTTATTTTGAAAGCAGTTGGGGTTAAGTAACTTGATCAAGGTTACACTGCCAATCATTATCTATGTGTGGGTGCTCATTTTCTGAGGGCGGGACCGATCCTGGGTCATCCCGACTTGGGGCCAGCGCTCCTAGCCGCCCCTGGATTCACATTTAATGAGAAATGTGGAACACTTCTCTAGTTAAACATGAAGCTTTTTCTCACCAGACTCTTTTAAGAGTTCAGGTATTATTTGCATTTATTTATTTATCTGCTTATTTATTTATTTCAGATTAGAAATGCTCTTGCCCTGCTCATTTATAACACTTGAAGCATTGAGTAACCTTGCATGCATCTAGCTGAGATCTAAGGGTTCCAGGACCTGCCAGTGATATGTTTCAGAGTACTCTCAAATCAGCTGAAAGAAGTGTCCTCACTAGACATCTGCCTTTTTTTTTCCCCCAGATATAGTTCTGCCTTCTTCACTTCTTAGGGATTTTTCTCATTTTATGTTTATGTTTATCTTTTTCTGATGGGATGGAGTAGAGTTAATACTTAATCACATGATACTATTCAATCTGTTTCCATAGCTGAAAATTTGAATTTGAATAGACACTTAGTCCTTTCTGGTGTTCACTGTGAATTGCTAAAAATGAATACAGAAAAAAATATATGATCCTAGATCAGTTTCATATTTCCTAATATCAAAATATCTATAATTAATGTAAGTCATCACAAAGTTTTTTGGCCTTTTTTTTTTTTTTTTCAAGAATTTTCACATAGAGGTGTATGCCTTTGGAACTCCATCAAGGAATTCATTTTTGTGTTATCAAGGTAGTGACATATGGCTAGCTTGAATTCTGCTCTTTTGGTGATGGGCCTTTGAGCATCATCCCTCTTTCATAGGCAGGGAAATGATGGCCAAGTGAGATTGATGAAACTTATATGCTACCCTTGTCACTTGGGAGGGACTCAGATTCCTGCTTTCTCACCCTAAAGTACAAGTGTTCTTCCCCTGGGTGGGCATGCTGCTACAGTTGGAACTTGATTGTTAATGGGGCACAGTTTGCTTTATGGTGATCATCCAAATATAGAAGGAGAGACAGCCTCTTCTCTTCCATCTCTAGTTTTCCATTCTTTCCATATATAAAAATGACAGGCTAGAAAGACTATTTTCCCCATTTCTAGTTCAGGGATGGGTAATGTAACTTAGTGTATATCAGCATGGAAAATAGAATAAAGCCCATCTGACTCAGGGCTATTCAGTTGATTGGCTTTGGGTTGTGCTTCATGGGATAGAGTCTTGTGGTGACTGTTGTTGCTTGTATATTAAGGGCCTTCTCCATCTTAAGTACTTCTCTAGGCATTAGAACACAGGAAGCAGGGCGGTTAGGTGGCGCAGTAAATAGAGCGTCTCGGCCCTGGAGTCAGAAGGACCTGAGTTCAGATTTGACCTCAGACACTTAACACACACACACACACACACACACACACACACACACACACACACACACACACACACACACACACACACACACACCTAGCCATGTGACCTTGGGCAAGTTACCTAACCCCAACTGCCCTCCAAAAAAAAGGCAAAAAAGAAACACAGGAAGCAGATAATAGTTCCTGATCAGTTTGCCTTCCACCAAAGGGGGTATCTAGATTTATTCGTTTTAAAGGCAGCAGTGTTTGCTGTGGGCTTGAGCTAAAGTGTCTGTAGTCTGTAGGTGCTACAGATAGAGAAGAAAGAAACAAGGTTTATATAATTAATGCACAACTTTCAAGGCCTCTCAGCAGTTAGTTGCTCCTTAGCACAGTCATGCTGTCATGACACATACCTACCTTTTCATGCTTAAGTTCAGTACTTTATTATAAGTACTTTATTGTAAACCTCTTGGGGAGGTTTGGGTTTGCTCAGTGAAAGAGATTTACTCTTTGACAGCCATCCCACCCCCCAAAAAAACAACTTTCCATATATGAATTAGGAAGAAGGATTATAGGTGAAACCAATCTATTCTGTGTACCTACATTGGTTTTTAGTGCTTTTCACAGCTGTCTTGTTTGATAGCATTTATTTTAAAAGATCGTAAGTAAATTTATCTCCAGTCTAAAAGTTAACATTTTGTAGGTCCACCTTCATTGATTTTCACAGACTGTGAGATAGGAGTTGGTTCTCTTGCCCCAGGGGTGTGGTTTCTGGCCTCCTTCAGGGCTTGGCCAGCTGCCTGTCTGCCTGTGTTGGTACGTTACCTCCCTGTGGCTCCTTCGCAGCGGTCCCGGGCAGCCTTGCAGAGGTACCTGTTCTACTGCAATCGCTACATGAACCACATGCAGAGTCTTCGCTTCGAGCACAAGCTCTATGCTCAAGTGAAGCAGAAGATGGAGGAGATGCAGCAGCACAACATGTCCTGGATCGAGGTGCAGTTTCTGAAGAAAGCTGTGGATGTGCTGTGTCAATGCCGTGCCACCCTGATGTACACCTACGTCTTCGCCTTCTACCTCAAAAAGAACAACCAGTCCATCATCTTTGAGGTAGGCGATGCCCCAGCCCTGGAGTCAGTCATCACTCGTGGTGGGTATTCCTGTCCTTCACCCAGAAGCCTCTGGCTTTCATGTGGTTCTAAATGCCTACAGTGAAATCAAGGAACAACTAGGTTGTGCAGGAATCAGGAGGACCTGAGTTCAGATCCATCCTCAGACACTTGACCCTTACTAGGTGTGTGACCTTGGGCAAGTCACTAAGCTCCTTATTGCCTTAGCTCCTCCCTCCAAAAAAAAAAAATGAAATCCAGAGATTACCCCCCCAAAATTAGAGTGAAATAATTACCAAGATTTTTTCTTTTTTTTTTTAAGTCTGCCCATCTCGGCTTCAGAAGTCCAGTTCTAGTGTGCAAATGAAAACAAGGTCAGGGAGCTTAGATTTCTCTGTTAAAAAGTCTCCTTGATGGGACGGCTAGGTGGCGCAGTGAGTAGAGCATCGGCCCTGGAGTCAGAAGGACCTGAGTTCGGAGCCGGCCTCAGACACTTGACACACACAAACAAAAACCTAGCCATGTGACCTTGGGCAAGTTACTTAACCCCAATTGCCCTCTAAAAAAACAACAAAAAAAAAGTCTCCTTGAGACCAAATAGCAAAGACAGATGACGTTCCCATTGGTCATAGGACCAGAAAGAATATAAAGCATCCTCTTAGGCCCTCTCCAGGCATAGGCACTTCTATAGTTTACAGGTGAAGGGTTTATATTTCATCAGATCAGACATGGGTGTTCTCAGGTGCATAAAGAAAAGGGGTCCTGAAACTTGATGGAGAGCCTTTCTTAAGCAGGGCAGCAAGAGCTCCTTAGAGTTCCATGGACAGAATATAAATTAAGCTTGTTTTAATGAATTTTATCCTTTGATAAAATTTTAGCCTTTGGTCAGATTCATCCTCTGGGGCTGGCCACACTTGAGACAGAACTCGTGTACAGCCCTTGTCTCAAGGCCTTGGCATTGTTTTTACTAAAATGCAGGTGATATCTGTGGCTGTTGTCCTGTACTTGTCAGTCGTCATAACCTTGACTCAGCTTTTTTACCGTGGTTTTATCTTCAGTTTCACACCAAGTATTTTTCAGAAATGAGCTGACAGGATCTCTTGGATTGAAAATCCCTTGAGGGTAACAGCTGTTATTCCTCATCTCTGTCCCCTACACCTGTCCAAATTCATTGGCATGTTTGGGGCTGGCGAGAGTCTTGTTTCTGGGATCATGTAGATGGGGGCAGCTTGCCTGGGGCAGTGATAAGGTTAAGTGATTTGCCTAAGTCACATGCTACAGTGTATCAGAGGCAGGATTGGAATCCAGGTTTTCTGGCTCCAGTCTAAAACCACTGAGCTCTGGTGTCCCTCATTTTTGCACAAAGTAACTGAAACTATTTAAATATTCTTGAATTGAATTATCATAAGATATTAGATATAAAGCTAGAAGGAACCTCAGGGACCATTTAGTCCAACCCCCTGTGACATAATTAGAAACTCAGACCCTTGGACATTAAGGCACTTGCCATTGCCTCACAAGCAGTAAATGTGAAAAGTAAATCTGACCCCAGACTCCTCTGACTTCAGCACCAGTTTTCTTTTGACAATACCTTGCCTCTTCCCATTTTTGATTCAGAAAGAGAAACATTTGCTGTCACTCCAAAATTTTAAATTTGTTCTTGTTTTTTAAAGAAGAAAGCATTTCTTTGTGTTTGTGATTGTGCATGTATTATACTAGTCCATAAATACTTTTTTTTATATCTTGTTTTATTTAACATCAGTAGTTTAGTTTAGTACCAAATAGAAAATAACAGTTTCTTTCTTTGGGATGTGTGGTTCTAAGACATATTTGGAGAAAGTGTACACTTAGAAATTCCCTATTTTGAGATTCCATGGAAAGTGTGAAAGCAGCGTTGGAAGAAGTGAAAGACCGCTTGGTTGCAATAGAGGCCTGAGAGTTTGTCATTTATAAGTGAACCAGAGGAGAGAGATTTAATGACTGACTTATAGGCTTGACACTTTCTCAGGCTCAAAAAAAGTTAAAACACAATACAGTTCTTACCTGTGAGGTTTATAGTCTAGTGGCAAAGACTGAAAGCATCTTCATTCCCCTCTTTGACATTGATTTCTGTCTTCTCCCCCAACAGCTTGATTCAGGATTTTTTCTTCCTAACAATAAAGTTCAGCCTCAGAAGACCTACTCATAACGTTCACTGAGTTTTTGACCATTGCATACAATACTAGTGAATTCTGATGTAATCTCAGTTGTTTCTGAATCTGATGAGAAGGAAATGCACAAACTTTAAGACATCATGAGACTTCGGGACAGAAAACACATTTGATTTCCTAGAGCAAGGCTCTGCTGAGACCCCCCAGGGGTCCTTGTGGCTACATCTTGACTTAGATTTTACATGTAATGAGTTCTGCCTTTGGGGGTGGTGTCTGTCCTAGAGACTGGGGAGCTTTCAGGTGATAGGAAGTGAGGAGGAGGAGTCTGAAGAAAGCCAGGGACATCATGGTTCTTTAAAGTGGAAAAAACTGAGGCCTTTTGTTGTTCTTGCAGAATAACCAGGCAGATCTGGAGAACGCCACCGAGGTGCTGTCAGGGTACCTGGAGCGAGATATATCCCAGGATTCATTGCAGGACATAAAGCAGAAAGTGCAAGACAAGTACAGGTGAGGGGGGGTAAGCCGGCCCGACACTTGGTCAGCGCCCACAGCTCTTCTGGCAATGCTGACTCTGGGGCAGAGATTGGGAAGGCAGGTGTTCCCTCCTCCCAACCCCCAAGCCATGCTGGCTCACACCTGTTTTGGGGCCGGGGGGGGGTGGTTAGGAAAGGAGCGAGATACAGACAGGCAGTGCTACAGACCACGGGGAAAGTGTAAGGAAGAGGGAACAGTAGAAAGGGGAGTGCTTGCCGTGCCTCCCACAGTTTCAGATGGAACTACTTGGCATGTGGTACTATTTGGAAGAGTGCGGATAAAGTTATGTTTGGAACAGGTTGAGGTCTTGATCCAGTCTGATCTCACTGGGGCTAGGGCTAGAGATCAGAGGAGCATAGAGCTTTGGGTGTCTTCCTATCAACTTGGGAAAGGTGATAATTGTGAATGTGTATGGGTGGGGGGAGAAGACAGAACTGTTCTGGAGTTTTCTATCTTGAGGGACTTGGAAGAAGAGACGAAGAACCATTCAGTCTGTGGCAGCAAAGGGCATCAGGGTGCATGAGGACTAAGAATACACACTTAGATTTGGCAGTTTAAAAAGCCCTTTGATATGGGGGGAAGGATATTCTCTATCAAGGTGGCATTGAAAGAAAGATCACAGAGGTTTGAGTTGTCATTGGGAATGATGGGGCTGTTGATTAATGGGGTGAAAGAGTGAGGGTGGGGAAGGCAGTGAAGGTTTTGCTTTTTAAAGGAATGAAAAAGACCTGGGCAAAGGCTGAACCTAATAGTGCCTGATGAACACAGTGTGATGAAGAGAACACGATCCTGGATAAGGGGGACTGTTTTCAGGATGTGCTCCGTCCTGGAGCAGGACTTTATAAGATAGGCTGTTTTAGATATGATGCCAAAAACCGCATAGGGGAAATTACACTCGTCTGCCATGCATCTTTTCTCCAAAGTATATGAAAAATGCAGGCGTTCTCATTGGCCTCTTGTCTCTTCCCTCCTTCCCCCACAGATACTGTGAGAGTCGACGAAGGGTTTTATTACAGCATGTGCATGAAGGCTACGAGAAAGACCTGTGGGAATACATCGAGGACTGAGAAGGGCCCTGCATACAATGAACTCTGAAAACCTTACCATCTAGAGTGCTCATGCAATTAAAACAAAAAACACAAAAAAGGAGGCACTAAGCCTGTTCTGACACCGCTGGTCTGTAGTACCGGAATTCTGTTTTGTTAACGGAAAGTTTAAGTAAATTATATTGTAATAAAAAAAGGTAGATAAACCATTGTACAACAGTATTCTAGGCCGCCAACAAGTGTGACAGATGCACTAAAAGCCCTCCAACTTTGACTTGTAACGTAGCTTCATCCTCCCCGCTGGCTCCTCTCTTCTCTTTCTTTTCTTTCCCTGTGTGTAGTACAGTTCACCCTAAAACACAGTTTCTTGACACTGCTTTTCATGTCCAGACCAGCCACTTTGTTGTACTTTGGTGAGGGATCTCTTCTCCTCCCCCTGCCACTTCCCCTGCTCACGTCTCCTCTCCCTCCTCTCCCCTGAGTGCCCAGATGTCCGATGCTGACCCAGCTCTGTGGGGGGAGGGGGGAGCAAGCAGCAGGGAAGGAACTTTGTACATGACTTTTAAACCCAGAGGACAACACAGTATTTTTCAAAATTGTATATAGCGCATATGCATGGACAAAGCAAGCGTGGCACGTGTTTGCATAATGTTTAATTACAAAAATATTTATTCTTTAAAATTCTTCAAGATTATGTCTATTTGCTGTGCATTTTCTTTCAGTTTGCTTCCTTTTCCAGGGTGGGGGGCCGGCGTGTTGGTCTCTCCACTCCTTCCTGGCTATACTTAAAGCTGTTTGGTTCCCCTCTGCCGCAGCTGCAGCTTCTCCTGTCTGCAGCCTGGCCCGTCTCGGGTGTGCCATTGCTGGCAGTGGGCACCACACCTGGAATGCTGGCTCCCTGTACAGAACAGTGAGAGGAGGTCAGTGGGCAGCACAGTGGGGCCACATGGAATGAGGGCTCTGAGCAGGGTTCTGATGGGCAGCAGCTTTGTCTCTGACTCTGACGCCCCTCCTGCCTGTCCAGCCTGGTGCACTCTGTGCCGGGAGCTGAAAGCTTCATCGATCTGGCTGAGGGTCCACCCACAGTAAGCGCTTCGACATCATCTCGACTTCCGTTTTTTAATGCTGCTTCAGAGCCTTTTAAAATGTTAGCTGTGGCTCTCTTCACCTTTCTCTAGAGACCCTCTTACCCCCATAATATCAAACAATGTTCTTTGCCTTGAAGACTTTTTATACCCCAAGCCAAAAAAAAAAAAAAAAAAACCCCACCACCATTCAGTTCATGAGAAACTGTGGATTTGAAAGGAAAGGTGGTAAGACTGTCCACGTGTGTTGCTGTGGTTTCTCTCAGAAGGTAGCAGCCCTGGCTAGGGTGTCACCTTAGCCTGGGAGCCAGCAGGGACGGGGTGGAGACAGGGGGTCTGCAGTGTCTATGCCGGTTCTCTTCAGTGCATACATACCTCTTAGGCAGTTCCAGGGACTATGGTTTTCACTAGGCTGGCTTCCCTAAACTTGTCACCAGTTGGAATGAAAAATGAGCAGTGGTCCTGGTGGGCAGCATCAGTTTCAGCTATAAGGATCTCTTGTTCTCTCCCTATAATTGTTGTGGACCCAAGGAGTGATTCATTCCCTGTAACCTCCATGAGGCAACTTTGCCCTGAGGGACAAAGTTCTTTTCCCTGTTAACCTACACAGGTTTTTACAATGTCTACAGCTCATTTTAGGAAAATTTGTGTAAGTGCTCTTTATCCACCAGCTAAAGTCACAGAGCATTGCTAGTGTGAGGTCCTCCCTCTGTATTACTGCATTCTCCTACTTCATGAAGTAAGCCATCTTATAAGAGAGCATTCCTATACCCTCAGCCATCCCTCTCCTGCTAACCTGGTTTCAGATCTGAGTTCTCTCCGATTTCTTTTGGCTTTAGAGTCTAATCAACCCTAGGATGCACTTAGGGTCGGTGTGGAGGAACTTTTTGTTTAAATCTTCAATAAAGGTTCTTTTCCTGAGGTCTTTCTGGGTGCAGCCAGTGTTGCTTCATAGATATATGTGGATCATTTTTTAAATGCTGGAGTTGTGTTTCTTTTTCCTCTTCCCTTTCCAGTTCTGCAGTTTTTAGGTTGGAGCTTTTAAAATTGTCCCCTTATATCCATTTCTTTGCAACAAGTAACCAAAAACAGTATGTGCTTTGTAATAGCCCCCAACGATGAGAGAGAATTGATTTTGAGATGTGCATTCTGGTATCGTGTTGGAGGCTAAGGTAGGGTTGTTGCATGTGGGTGAATTCAGGAGTTAGTCTGAGGTGGTTTATTTTGGTCCCTGTTTCTTAACTGTCACCATATTTGACACAATTCTCTGTATTTAATGACTTTCTTGTTGGCTTTAGTGCCTATAGCTGATTCCCTGTTTCACCAACTTACAGGCCTTTGTTAGTAATGGGCTCAGTTCACATCCAGCACCAGGGTCAATTTTCTTTTCTTTTTTATTTTTATTATTTTTTTTTAATGCATGTTTCAATTGAGCAGCGCACTGAGCAGTAGATGAGATTTCAGTGAAATCCCAAACAGAAGCTCAGGATATAAAGCAAAATGTTAAGTGGCAGACCCCCAATTCTTTGTAAATTTTTACAACCCAGGTTGTGTGTATGTGTATACATACATGCATATTGTATATATGTGTATACGCAGATCCAAGACTGGCTTTTGATTTTCAAAACGGTTGAATCTGTAGTGTTAAATGTAGTTCAACCACTATTAGGAATGGAAATTAATACAAAGAGAACATATGGGACTTCAGTCCCACTTGATGTAACTGAGGTCCTTTTAACTAAAAAAAAAAATACCATTATAGAGCACTTGGGGGCGGGGGGGGATGGTAAGACAATCAGATTGGTGGATTGATTAAATGCTCCTAACCCTGTAATTTTGTGCATAGAGCACCTTGTGCTGTGGAAATTAATGTTCTTAGATTTTCATTGTAACTGGACTGTTCAGGTTGCCCAGAGGGAAAGAACATTCCTAATTCTAATAAAATAAACTTTTATTTTGTTATTCCATTAGTTACTTATGTTTTGTTTTAATAGTAAAATATTGGTGGCCCAGAGGGGCCTCTCATATTGTGTGCCTTAGTCACTGTTCTGACTTTGTAAGAAGTCAAGAGTTAGGTCTATTCTCGGAATTGAACTGTGAATGAAATAGGCCTGCCTCCCACCATCCTTTATAAAGAATCCCAATTTCGAAGCCTTAAGAGAAATTGATAGAACCTTCCCTTTTTACCACAAGTTGGGAATTCAGTCACAGCATTGAACATAAGTTGTTAGCATTTCTCAACAGTACAGACAATTCCAAAAGTTGCCTCATAGTGTAATTTCTAGCTAATTTTCAAAATTACACAGCCTGTTTAATCTCACACATGTATATTCATTCTGTCTTTCACTGTCTCTCTTTTTCCCCTCTGTCCTTCTCTCTCCCTCCCCCAAAACAATTCAAGACAGATAAGACCAGAGATGTCAAACATACAGACCCACATAGCACTCCTGAATAAAGCCAAACCATATTAAAATGTAATTGGGAAATATTTAACAAAATTAAAATGCACTGACATAAATGACATTTTAAAACCACATTAATATGTGGCCTGCAGGGATCCTTGGGTACAGGTTAGCAGACCCTCCTTGAATTTGACAGCACTGGTCTAGATCATCCATAAAACCCTAGCTCACATATTCATTGCCCTTTTGTTTTGATTGACTAATTCCCAAGTCACAAGGGAAGTGATGATCCTCCATTTGATAGCCTTGTGCTTTAAAAAAAACATCAGGGAACATGTGACCTCCAATACATTTGAACCAATAGGGATGTTGTCTGTTGGCTTTCATCTTCCCGTAAGTTGTTAATGGGCCTTTAAGCTAATTTGACAGTGCTGGCCTATAGGCAGGTATTGAGTGATTTCAGTGTCAGGGTTTTCACTGGATGATGTTTTAGGAATGCAGTGTGACTTTTAGCGCCCCCACTTCCTTCTGTTGTCTTGGCCACGTTATTGAACTGCCTCAGTTGCCCTGTGTGTAAAATGAGTGTCTAACCAGATCCTAGAAGTTCCATCTAACTTCCCACAGGCCTAGATCATTATAGGAAGAAGTTAAGGGACAGTGACAGGCAAACCCAAACTGAGGGACCATAATAGGGAGTTATGAGACTTTCAGAAGAGGAAAAGGGAAATCTGAACTCCTAGAGTTTTCCTTCACTTCCTTTGGGACAGGATCTAGTCTTAACTTTGCTAGACCTTTGTGATTTGTCCTGCTTAGGTGCAGATAAGTCACTGGCCTAACAGTTCCTAACTCAGGGTCAGGAAGAGGTCAGGTGACTTCCCCAGAGTCACACCAGTCTTCAGCCGTCTCATCAGCTGGGGAAAAAAGCACAACACTTTGTTAGTAAAAGGAGATGCAACAACCTCAGAAATAAATGGCGTTTGGAAATTATGAAGCATTTTGAGCCTGTGATCCCCTTGTGTGAATAAACAGAACAACTGAGACCCGAATCATTTACCTGTTCTTGGTTTGAACTTGCCTTTTTTGAGTTTCAGATCCCCATTTTCACTAAGCAGCCAGGTTGACGATAGAATTGGCTCTGTGGCAACTTTTGGATATTAACACATTCAGCAGTTAAGTTCTTAACATGTACAACGAGCTTAGATGATCTTCGGGGGTAAGACTGGCAGACAGACTTAAATATGAAATCATTGAGAAGGAAAATTTGGCAGTTAGGCTCCCCCGTACTAGGTAGAATCAGCTGAGCCTTGAAAAAAAGTTAAGCGTTCCAAGGGAAAGGTGAGGGCATTTTTTCCAGCCATGCAGAATCAATGCTCTCCCTTTGGGGACCTCCTCCAACAGTCCCCATCACAGCCCATCCCTATTTTCATCCTGTGTCTATATTCTCCCAATAAATCTTCCAAAGGAGATACACCCAACACTGCTTCTAGACTTAATGACTGACATTCCATGGGTGGTACCAAAGGATTAGTCTGTCTCCCTTTTTCCTGGACATATTGTTCCCTGATAAGTTCCCCGGTAACAAGTTGTCATCTCTTCTATTGGGGGTGGGATTTATGGGGAGATCTTTCCACTAATTTTTCAGTAACCTGCACCTTTAAATTCTACAGTGATATTAAATGATAGGCTAGACAATTACAGAGGAAATTCAGGCCCTTGCTTAGGTTTTGTATCAGTGTGATGAAATGGAAAGCATTTGTCTTGCCATTAAAAGATAGATGGGTTTGAACCTGTGTTCCCAGTTAAGTCACAAACCTCTGACAAAGTTGGTACTCATGCTGTGAGATGAATTCTTTGTAAGACAACTCCTATGCATACGGCACTTTATTAAGATTGTAATTCAGCACTTCCATGGGCTAACATGTCCATTTGATTATTGTGGATGAATCAGTCAGCAATAACTTAAAGGCAAGAGTGAAGACTAGCAGTGGACATGTACGCTGACCCGTCTTTGTTTCAGCAGAGCTTTCCAGCCTCTGCGAACAGAAAATTGGGAGGGGGAGGAAAAAAGTGCTTACTTAGGTCCTAGAGGACACACAAATCTTGAGTGGAAGGATGAATATACAGTAGTAACAGAAGGTGGGGGATGAGAGCTCAGTTTGGGTCTTCATTTAAGATTTCAGGCCCCCTGCCTCACACTCTTTATAAGGATCAGCTTCTTCGGATGAGTTGAGAGTGCCTGCAAAGCCAATGAACTGACACATCTGGAGATTCAGGAATAGGACAACCCAAATGCCACTGGGCTTCCTTAGTGACCTTGCTTTTCCGTTATGGCATCTTGGAATCATTTCTGCAAATGGGATAGCACAGTGGTTTACTCCCTGGGGCACTTGCTAAGATTACAAGCTCCCTTCAGTCTGGCTTTTCCCATCTCAAATTTAAGTGGACCATGGAGAGTAGCTGGAGTAAGTTAAAAAAGTTCCTCACCTCTCTTTAAAAAACAGGTGCACTCTTGATTTTTAAGCACTAGTGTTTGATTTCAGTAGTTGAATCCTTAAGTTGTGAAATTTAAAAAGATCTCTTATTCCTTTGGTGTGGATATTTTCTCTGCCAACACAGATTCTAATCCTGCCATGCTTCAGTAAATGGGGGTGTTAACTGAGGCCCAACAGTTATAACCTGTTAGCCAAACTTCAGGTAATGAGGCCTTAGCAACACACACTGTGCATCTGTTGCCAATCCCCCAAGATGTTGTTCTGGTTTGTAAGACCTATGAGTTGTAGCCCCTCAGGGCTATGAAAGTGACATTCTTAGTCTGGTGCAATGGGGACATTTAGCAATGTGCTTTAATATTTGATTTGGATGATTGTATTAGATTTTCTCTCCTTTTTCCAGAGTACCCTTCACTTGAGAAGGATATTCTTCATAACACCAGTCTGGTCATTTCATTAGGATTCCAAGGAACACCAAAGTACATTCCAAAAGGAAAGAAGAAACTATGAGAATCAAGCACCAACTTCTTACGCTAGCTGCTTAACAGCTTCTCCTTTCTGATAGGGCTACTGGATTGATATTATGGCTCTAATTTTAGGTGCCTCCTTTGTTAATTTGTGTTTCTAATTCCTTTTTGAGTATGAGGACTCCTTTTTCATGTCAAACTCTTATGGACCCCTACGTGGGTTGCAGTTGCACTATTAGTATCAGTGAGGATATTTCTGATGACAAGCTATTATGAATTCAGTGAGGGTAGGAATGAGACTTGTGATTTCATTTATCTGGGGAATTCTCAGAAGAGGAAACTACCAACGATGAGAGTCAGCACCTTTTAGTGACCTAGAGCACTGAGAAATTAATAGATTTATCCAGCATCACATTAGTCATGATGTGTCAGAGGTGAGAGACTTGAACCCAAGTTATGTTATATTGCCTCTTGTGAATTCAATAACCCTTTTAAATAAAATGATGTTTTATTAAATGTGAGCCGTTTTGTTTATTAGGTCTACAGAGGGGAGTTTGCTTATTTATTGTGTTTAGTCATTTCATGCATTTTCTGGACCATTTCAACATTTCCATGGGCCACAAATTGGGACTTCAAGTGAGAAAGATGTACCAAAAGACAGCTGATGTAAATCCCAAGGACTGCTTCATGCAAGTGTCTTTGGACCTCTAAATGAGTTAGGATAATCTAACTACATTAAAACATTTGTGAACTGACTAGCACCAAACAAGGCTTTGTCAGCTTGAAACCTGGGCAAAAGAAATACCATTACTATTCCAAGTGGAAGACAATGAAGGATGTATTCAATGAAAAGAAGAATTCCAAATTCAAGTTCCTAGGGTGTGGTTCTGACCTGAAACAACATACACCTTTGCTGTAATAATACCTGCCAAGGTCAGTGAGTCACTCTACCAAAGTGGTATTTGAGAGTCCACATTTGGCCTAAAGGACTGAGGAAGATGTTTTGATGGTGTTCAGAAGCTTGTAGATAAGAAAGAAATCCTACACCACCGTATTATCTTCTTTAGGAAACAGACTAAATCTGGAAGTTGTTGGCACCAGATTGAAAAGTGATTTCCTTCCTTCCCCATCAATTCTCCAGTGATGGAATTTTGGAGAGATTTGTATGTGCAAAGGTGGTGACTCTGATGTTTACCAAAGGAATTGCTTAAAAGCGTGGGCATTAATTAGTTTTCTGCATATACATTAAGGAAATGTTTTATCTTTTTCCTGTCCCCTTGAGTAATTTTGCCCTGTTGCATTATATTCTCATTTCTTAAGAATTCTACAAAATTGAATGAAAAGTGAATTGCAGTTAGGATAGCGTGGGACTTGTGGTGGTGAGCAACTTGAAATCACTGAAGACACTGCAGTTTCCCAAATAGAATTTGGCATTCAGCAGCCTTTTTGCCTGCTCATTTCTAGGCCCAGTCCTGATCCAAGCACATAGTAAAAGCTGCACAATAACACAACAGTGTCACAATCTGAACTTTACTAAAATGATAGGCATGACTAGAAATGGAGATAAGCTATAGTCTTGTAGTGAAAAATGAGAGATCGACAGCCCTGATGATCCATGAGTAGCCCTGAACTAGTGAAAGAAGAGAAAGGTCAAACCATGTGAGCTAGAACCTCCATGAAAGATTTAGGGAAAACATGGACAAGAGTTTTGCATTGGTGAAGGGGGAAACCAGCCATATAAGGAAAGGGATAAACATTAAAAACCTGCTGTGTGCTTTCTGAATGTTTCACTTGATCCACATAACAGTCCTGAGAGGTAACTGCTATTATTATCTCCATGTTAAAGGTTAAGTGGCTTGCCCAGGCCACCTAGCAAGAAAGTGAGGCCAAACTGACATCACATCTTCAAGGCCCAGTGCTATACAATGTACTCATTGCATTTTATGCAGTATTTCATACCTATAGCCTTCCATCTATTCAAAGAAGCAAAGGAAGTAAGCTTTTTTCTTTGGAGCCAACCTAATTCTGCAGCAGTCTGTCATTCTCTATATAGTCATTGTGTATAGTTTTCTGGTTCTGCTTACTTCACCTTGAATCAGTTCACATTGTTCCACAGTTGTGTCTCTTCATCATGTTCGTCATTCTTTATAGCTATGATATCCAATTCAAGCAGAAATAGGGGCCACTAATCAATACTAAGATGCTCCTTACCACAGTGCAATGAAATCGGGGACCATCCAAAGTGAGGTATCACTGTCCTTTCTCATTCTATGCAACTTTAGTGCATAGTTCTCCCTAAATCCTTCATAGATGGTTTAAACAACATGCTTTGGCCTTCCTCTTTCCTGATCTTGGGGTTATTAATGTATTGTTTTGGCCTGCAATCCACAATGTCTTTAGCTATTTCCCAACCCCTTTGCCTTAATGGGGTGTTTCCCCTAAGAGTTGCCAGAACTCAGGATTTGAGAGATGCTGCTCTTGGGAGCCTAAAGGGTGGGGAACTATGGGTGTAGTGGGTAGGGAAGAGTGCTGAAATTCCTAGAATCGCAAAATCTGAATTGGAGGGGATCTCCATGACCATCTCCATCCAGCCCATCCCTAAAATAACCACACACTACAATTTACCCAACAGGTAAGCTCTGGTATGAAATGAATGGGAGGAAATACGAGTGTCAGAAGTAAAGAAGCTTGGTGTGGGATGTGGAAAACAAACTTGAACTCTTTCTTAAAGGAAAAAATCAGAAAACTGCTGAAACATTTTCAACATTGAAAATCCCAAACAGGAAAGCCCCAGAATTCTTAATTACAAATGCTGAACTGACTTTCACCTGGGGGGAGGGGAAGGGAGAAGAAAATGCTTTAATTAAAATATCTCGAAGAACTACACTGGCTGGGATTTTTGTTTTGTTTTTTAGCAAATGAAAAGTAATCTATCCTTTTTTAGGTAACACCAAGTATTTCTGAGACTTGAAATTTTTCTGCCAGGTCTCCCAAAATTAAGACTGCCTCAACTGGAGTTTTGCCTTTTTCTCATCATCCCAAAACTGTTTGATATTATCCCCTCATTCTCTCTTCATTTCTCTAGTCTCTCATAATTTCCTTCTTACCAAAGTCAACCCTTTTTTTCTTATCTTTTCCAACAGTTTAAGCACTCTTCCCTCTCCCCGACTCTCAGTCTCTCCTATTTACCTATTTCTTCATTACTACCTTCAAACATGCCATGTCTCCCTTATACTAAAAATATTTAAATTTCATTAGATCCTATTGCCTCAAGCTATCATTCTGTGTGTCTCCTTTCTCAGCCAAACTGCTAGAAAAAAAAAAATAGGCTATTTTCATTTCTACCAACTTCCCCTGGTGCCAACCACACCTCTTCAACTGAAGCTGCCCTCTCCAATAAACAGTTTCTAAATAGCCAAATTTGATGGTCTTTTCTTGGCTGTCATCCCTATTGACCAGCATTTAACATTGGTGATCACTCTCTCTTCCTGGATTTCTCTTTTCTCTAGATTTCCCCACACTCTCCAGGATTTCCTCTTATTTGTCTTGCTCCTGTTTCCTTTGCTTACTCATTGCTCTTATCATGTTTCCTAATCTGGGTGTGCTCTAAAGCTCTGTGCTGGGCTTTCTCTCCTTTTCCCTCCCCTTCTTTTCCTTTTCCCTTCCTCCTCTCATTAACTAATTGATCCAACCCCAGGACCTCAGGTATGTTACTGAAAACTCAGGATAACCCGGAAATCTTTCTCACTTAAACGGCCACATACAGTACAAATTGAATACTGATATCTGACTGTGTGTTAAAGTCAGTGTGGGGATTGATTACAGAAATTTGTCCCCTTGAAGAACTTAGCAAATTTTATTTCTTAAGCTAACATTAGCTTGTGCCTATAGAACAGATTTATAAAATATGGCCCATATTAAAGATCTGCTCTTGGAAATGTAGTTACAAAATGTCTCCTGTTTATGCCCCCAGGGAGAGAGCAGAGGTCACAACAATGGCTTGGGGTTAGAGTTCCAGCCCTGCTCTAAAGAGATACCAGGACACATAAGAATACGATTGACCCCAGCAAACATTTATGAGAAATATTAAATCAACCAATGTACTTTTAAGCATAATTTGTTAAGAACATAATTAAGCAAAAGTATGACAGTGGTAGGGACCATCTATTCCTCTGCTAGAGAGTACCCACAATAAGAATCCAGGGTCACTCATACCTCTTAGTCTGCCCATTTAGAAGTTATCTGTCAGGAGGGAACTGTAGATGTAGCAGGTAATGGTTGCTGCCAGATAGAGTGGAGAGACAGAGGGAAGGAGAAAATGAAAACTAAGGAGAGAATTTGAGAATAGAGTAGGTGAGGGTAGGTATTGATATTTTCCAGGCTTCTTAAGAAATATGCATTTATTCCTTAGTGGAGAATAAGATCTACTCCCAACACAAAGCCTTAGACCTAGATCCAACTCATTTGGAATGTATATGTATATTAGCAATCTGTGCATATGCTCTTGGACTTGCCTTTCATGGGCCCAGCAGACAAGATGGGGAAAAGTTGATAGTCTGAAGCCTTCCAAAACCTGAAGCTCCAATGCTTATGGGGTATGAGCCTGCTGTTTGTCAAGCCAGTGATATGTCTGCCATTAAGTTTTCTTTTTGATATGGTATTGATCTATCCCCAAAAGACTGGTGTTTTTAAGCCACTGAAGGTATTTAAATACCCCTATACTCAGCTTCTATCTCTTGATGTTCCATGTGAATAAGACAACATTCCTATGAAAGGTAATATTTTTCTGGCCCAAATAGAGCACCTCCCTTCTCAGCCTTTTCTGTAGTTCCTATGCAAAGAGCCTGAGAACTGTCCATTACCATTCTTCAGAGGATATTCTCTGAAGGACCTTATGTAACTGATCCTCAGTTTCCTCATCTATAAAAGAGGGATGACATTGTCTATCTCACAAGATTTTTGTGAGGATCAAATGTAAACTACTTTGCAGATTTTATAGCATGACAACTATCAATTGTTATCATGGATATAATTATTCAAGAGACGAAAAAGACATCTGTTTTTAATCCCAGCTTTAGACAAGGTAAAGTATAGGATTGGGAGAGAGGGGGAAGACACAGTTAAAATACACTTCCCAAAGCTGGATAGCACACATATATAGCATATCCTTTGACATTGGTTACATTATACCCCAAACTCTTCAGCCTCAGATGTTACTGAGTTGGTGATGGTAGTTCACACTTTTAAAAAATTTGTCAAGCACTGAGCATCATTGGAGCTTCACAATAACCGTGTAATGCAAAAGTCATCATTATTATTGTTGTTACAGATGAGGAAACAGAGGCAGAGAGGTTAAATTACTTGCCTAAGGTTACATAGTAAGTGACAGTGTTGGTAGGAGATTTGGAGGTCTTGAGTGGGTGTGTGTGTGTGATGACAGGTTCAAAGGGGATTAGCAATCTAGTACCTGGAGCAGAAATGCAGCTCAAGTTGACATTGAAATCCGTTTACTCTATTTATTTAAATATCTTATGGGCCAGGTTCCAGAGGCAATGAAAGAATGAGCCATGTTACTAACACAGTTCCCCTCAAATTTAGTGTTAGCATTGACATTTCCAAATAAGTTCCTCCTCAGGTTCCAATCCCCTGCCCTCCTCCTTTCTCCTACTATACTTGTGCCACAGAATTTAGGATAAGATCCTGAAAAGCTGTAGGTTATTTTTTTTTCAATCCAACAAAGCCTTAGTTAATGATTACTATATCCAGAACACTCAGATATAGTCTTAGGCTCTGTAAGGGCTACAGAGATGAATAAGAGTTTGTAGTCTAGCCAAAGTAATAGCTTGTGCAATATGAGCAACTAGAAGATAAAGCAATAATTGCCATGACAGGGATGAAATAGGACAAGAACTCTGAGGGAGTTAGTGGCTCAATAAACATTTAAGTTCTCATCCTCAGTCACCATGTTAATGTCTGGAGATACAGAGAAAGGCAAAAGACAATCTCTGCCCTCAAGGAACACACAATCTAATGGGGGAGACAACATGCAAACAATGATGTACAATCTAGAGCAAGAGTAAATGGGAGATAATTGAGGGAGGAGAAATTGCTGCTGACTGAGTAACCAAGGAAGACTATGGAATACAGTAGAAAAGGCAAGGCTTGGAAGGATGTGGAGACCAGCTTAAGTCAGATCACTGCTATGTGACACAGATTCCTTTTGTTTAAAATGAAAAATTTAATCTCTGTCTTGATTATTTTAAATCTGTGTTAAGAGGGTCAAATGAAACTGTAAAATATTATATAAATCTAAGCCATTTCCCCCTTTTTCCTTTAGACTTGGCTGTCACGTTGATAGTAGTCATGGAGTTAATCTGACTAAAGGGCTCAGGTGATTAATGTAGATAGGACACTGATTAATGTAGATGGGATAAGAACCAGTTCATGTCTGGTCAACAATCCGATCAACTTGGTGGATTAAGAGAAGCTATAGGCTCCCACCCTTGCTTGTTGAGGAACATGACAACATTCCAGGGGTTATGGTTGTCTGGGACTAGATATGGAGTAGCCTCATGAAGGGAGAATAATTAGGCAACAGGGGAAGGAGAGGCTTGGGAAAGGAAGGTGGCAGGAAGAATTATAACTATTGCTGAATGGAAAAGGGAAGCAGGTTCAAGGAGGCAAGGGTTTATTTTAAAAAGCTGAAAGAATAAAATGTATGAGAATGTTGGGGAGGGGTAGAAACTGGATCTGTGGACCCTGCTGAGCATACTGAGGTTCTTCAATGAGAAGTGTATCAAACAAAGGTAAAAGGCAAACAGTGTAAGCTGATTTTCTTAGAAATTCTGGTTTACAGGGAAGTTCAATCTTAAGGACTTGAAACATATAAGTATTTGCACTCACTGCTTAGCAACTCCACTTCTGCAAAGAAATTTGAACCTAAAGTTATTTTTTAAGAAAATAAAAGGTAGAACTGGTCCCAGATCAGACCAAAAGGGATGGGATAGATGAAAATTATTTTAAACCTGCATGTACTTAATGGTGGTGTTTATTATGTCATCAAGGCCCATACAAGTATCAACAAAGCTGAGTTAATGTGGAGGCACTGAAGAAGCAAACTCAGTAGGATTTGTTGGCTTGTGGGAGGCAAGTAACAAGTGAGGAGGGGTCAACAATGAGCAGTCCTCTTTGTGCTCTCAGTAAATCACTTCACCTTTTCAACATCTATAAAAAGAGGCTTGTACTAGGTTATCTCTTCAATCTAACATCCTATCATGAAGACTCTGATTGGATGGGACATCCTAGTGGAGCTGTCCAGCATAAAGTTAGAAATGAGGGAGGAACTCAGAAGTCAGTTCAAGATTAGGGAATGGAGAGATGTGGTATTGACTTACGAACATAGAGGTCAAAATTAAAGCTACAGGAGTGAATGAGATCACTGCAGGAAGGAGTATAGAAGGGGAAGAATGCAGAGAATAGAAAATAAGAGAGCTATTGCCAATATTTAGGAGGGAGGAGGGGGAAGAAGATCTTTCAAATTAGTCTGAGAAGAAGCACTGAGAAAAGTAGAGGGAACCCAGACAAAAAATATTAAGGCAGTTTTAAGTCTGAAAGCTTTGATAACTTAAAAGGGGAAAGGAAAGAAGGCAAAACAATCATTTTTTTTTTTTAAGCAATTGGGGTTAAGTAACTTGCTCAAGGTTACACGGCTAGTCATTATTTATGTATGGGTGCTCATTTTCTGAGGCCAGATTTGATCTCGGGTCATCCCAACTCCGAGGCCGGCGCTCTTACTCACTGCGCCACCTAGCCGCCCCTTTAGGGCAATTGGGGTTAAGTAACTTGCCCAAGGTCACACGGCTAGGTTTTTGTTTGTGTGGGTTAAGTGTCTGAGGCCGGATCCGAACTCAGGTCCTTCTGACTCCAGGGCCAGCGCTCTACTCACTGCGCCACCTAGCCGCCCCTAAAACAATCATTTTTTATAGCTCTACCATATGCCACACACTGGGCCACATACTTTACAATTATTTATCATCTTATTTGATCCTCACAACAACCCTGTGAAGTAGATGCTACAAGTATCCTCATTTTACAGGTGGAAACTGAGGGCAAACAAAAATTAAAGGATTTGTCCAGGGTCACAAAGTTACTAAGTATCTGAGGCTATATTTGAATTCAATTTTCCTTGACTCCAGGCTCAATGCTTTATCCATTGTGCCAGCCTCATTAAGATTTTTGGAATCCCTCATATGTTGCCTTGGAAGACAAAAGGGAGAGAGCATTTTAAGGAGGAAGGTGTGACAATGATGTCAAATGTTATTGAGAGGTCAAGAATGAGTACTGAGAGGGATACTGGCCTTGGTGTTCAGCAGGCAGTCTCCATGCAAGGGAGAGTGGGAGCAAGTCAGACTATAAAGAGATAAGGAAAGGTAAAGATGGGAATGAGGAGTCTGAGAAATTTGTCAGTGAAGGAGAGAGATTATGGGCAGTAGTATTCATTCATCAGATACTTATCGAATTCCTTAGGCACTGTGCTGGGTATTGTTCCTGGTACCAAGATGTAGAAGACTTAGTCCCTGCCCTCAAGGAGATTGCAATTCGGTGTTGGTGTTAATATGGCAGCAGCCTTAGGATGTTTGGAAGCAGGAAGAAGAAAGTTCCTCTGGTTCTTCCTGAGCTGTTATAAAGTTGGAGTTTTGATGCCTTCTTTGTTTATTTTAATGTCTTGTCCCAGGGATTTTTTAAATAAATGAATAAACAGTGGAAGATGAAGAAAATTCATTTACCTGCAGTTCAGCAAAGGGCCTTGGATTCAATAAAAATGTCCATTTTAAGGCACTATTGTGATTCATGTCTGACACTAACTTTATGATCTTGGGTAAGTGATTTCCCCTCTGTGGGTCTCAGTTTCCATGTAGGTAAAATGAAAGCACTAAAGCAGATAATCTTTAAACTCCATCTTCACTAGGGAAGACGTTTCTATAGTTAAGGGGAGGAGATAAGGTCAAAGGAATAGATTGAGATTAGTCTTGGCAGGGGCAGTTTGGTGGCATTAGTAGATAGAGTGCTGGGTCTGGAGTCAGCAAGACCTGAGTTTAATCTAACCTCAGACACTAGTTATATGTCCCTGAGCAAGTCACTTCACCCCATTTGCCTCAGTTTCTTCACCTGTAAAATGAAGTGGAAAAGGAACTAGCAAACCACTACAGTGTCTGTGCATAAAGAGTCACTACTGAATAACAACAAATCTTAGCAGGGAGGAGGACCACTTCTTTGAGACAGACGGGTGAAGTCACAAATTAATTTTGAGACATGAAGGAAGGGGTCGTTAGCCTCCAATTCTCAGTAAAATAGGAGGTGAATGCTTTCAGTTGAGAGGCACAGAAATGAGATTGAGGAGAGAGGTTTATAAAGAATGGAAGTCGGGTATAGAGAGATGTTACCTATGACCTATACAGTCCCTCTTCCAGAAAAGGGACTCTAGCTCCCAGCTCCAGCAGACATAGATGCAGTGCTAAGGGAGTCTCAAGCACATTTTCCTGATAATTCAAATAATGCATTCAAACTTAAGTCAAAAAAATACAAGGGAGATTGTTCACCTACATGGATTCCACCATTCTACTACTTTTACTGAAAGGGGCCTCATTGAACTGAAAGCAAATTTTTATTTTTGTTTCATAGATGGTCATGGTCCAAGATTTCATCACTAATCATCCAGCACACTAGTAATGAGTCCTCTCTCTACTTAGCAGGGCTGATCCTCAGACAACAGATAGCAGTCCTCCGTCAGGAAGGTATCTGAAGTCTTTTCATTGAAAGACTTTGTGTATGTTCACACCAATTTCCTAATCAAGACACTTCAGTGGTTCTCTCTTGCCTCTAGGATCAAATACAAACCTTTCTCTCTCTCTCTCTCTGTCAGTAAAAGGTCTTGATTCCTCCCTCCCTTTCCACATCATCACCCCTCAGCTACCCTGCACTCCTTCCAAACTGCCCTACTTGCTGCTCTCAGTTCAGGACACATGTGCTCCCTCCGTGCCTTTGTACAGGTGGGTCTCTACACCTGGAATACATGTCTTCCTCTTCTCCGGACCCTTCCAATCTCCATCTTCCTCCAAAGCACAGCCCAGTGGCCAGCCCTGTCCTAATCCTAATCGCCCCCTTTCCTAGTGCTTCTCTCTGAAAAGTTACTTAGTATCTATATTGAATTCACTTGTGTATACACATTTACAACACACATATCTACACATATGCACCTATATATATAAATACATGTATATTTACATGCACATGTATATACATTGATACATACGTGTGTGTGTAATTTCCTTCTATGCTACCTAGTTGCTAGACACCTGGCAACCGCCCACCAGCTGATGCTACTTTTTCTCTGAGCTTTGCCTTTCGAGCCGGACACTAGATGGGTCCTCTGAGCCGCGAGAGGAGGATAGAGCCCTCACACGCCAAAGGCCTTTCTAGCCAAACGTCCGTTTTCTCTATGGTCCACTTCCCTTGACCTTTTCCCTTCCAAGGCCAGGAAGAACTTCCGGGTTTACTCGTCGCCTTGGAAACGAGGCTTTTCCGGATGCTCCGGGGGAGGGGCCAAGATGGCAGAGGAGAAGCCGCAGACGGTGAGAGAGTTTGGGGTTAGAGGGGCCCGGGCCGGACTCCCCACTCCCCCGCTCCCCGATTCCCAGCCTTGGTGCGGGGGAGGGGACGTGGGCGTGGCGGAAGCCGCGTTTCTCTCCTCCCCCAGCGGGATCTAAGAGATCCAGTCTTTTCTCTGTGGGAGGCTCGGTGAGGAAGGGAAGCTTCCCAAGCTCTTCCTTGGGAAAGGAGGCTCCGTGCCCCATTCTGGGCCCGGGAGCGGCCCGCGGGCCCAGAAAGCGGAGGTGGGGGAGGGTCCCGAATGTTCTTTATTGGCCCGGGGCCTGCGTAGAGCAGGCGCTTCATTAATGTTCGCAGAGGAGCAGGCTGGGGCCCAGGGAGGGAGCGAGGAGCTGTACCCCCATGGGGGGAGCCCCTTGGGTGGGCACTTAACCAGCGCGTGCCTCAGTTTCCCTTCTGTGACCAATCATAGACGGTCTCCATTGCACGTGGCAGTTACATCAATTACGCGTAGCTTTCACTGGATTTGTAAATGTCAGAGACAGGATTCAGACCCAGGTCTTTGACAAAGACTTAGGACCCAGCCCACAACAGGCCATGTACACAGAGCTCTAGTTTATTTTCTGGCGATTGTTTCCATCCTCCACACTGGGACCAAAGCTTAGGCTTATAACCTGGGTGTCATCAACGGCAAACTCACCTCCTTTTCCAAGGCCAGGACTGAACGGTTTTTGTATAGTCCCAAATACATAAGCTTGTTAGCTTGATTAAGTGTAATTTAAATGCCTTAAATGTTAAACTTAACTTAAATTTTTGATAATGGTGAATACTCTTAGTGTCGTATGTAGAAGCATTCTTTAGCTACAGTGTTATGAATGTGTTTTACTTTAATTGAACACAGTTCTTGTCAGTGAGTTGATAAGTTCATCTATTTCAGGTAGCTTTGTTAAAATAATCAGTTTTATGGAATAGAAAAAATAATATCAAAATCACTGCCTTAAAATACATTTGCATCTTTTCAAAATAAAAACTATATCAAGCAAGCAGCATACTTATTTTTTTAATCATAAGATCATAGGTTTTTGTTTTGTTTTGTTTTGTTCTCAACATATTTATTAAATGCTGGCTAGTCTGCTGGCTACCTATTCACTTATAGAATCTCAGTAGAGATTCTTCAGAATATAAATGTACTTTTTATATTAAAAAATGGAATAAGTGTTCCTTACTAGTGATTGAATTGAAAGCCACCATAATTCAAATCTACCATCAGTTATGGAGTAAAGAAGATTATATATCAAGTAAACTGTTCTTTATCCAGTGCTTTGAAGACTAGAATGAAGACTTCAAATAATCAGACTCAAGTTTAAATGAGTCACACTGACCCTTTCACTCAGAAGAGTTTATACAAGAAAAGCATAAGTGGATGAAGATTGTTTCTTATCCAGACTACTGTATTCAGTTGGAGGAATCACCTATACAGCTCATCTATTTTAGGCAGACAGTGCAAATGGTCAGTGAGCTGGGCTCAGAATTAAATAGGAAGTGCCAAGGAGACTGGATTACCTTGGGGAAGATTATTTTCATGAGCTCAGTCTCCTCCCTGAAGCTTTTCATGGGATGGTAAGATCATAGATTTAGGGAAGGAATTATAGAGACCATCAAATCCAACCTCCTTATTTTACAGATGGGGAAACTGAAGCCCAGGTTGCCCCGAGCTCACAGGGCAAGTATCTGAGGCAGGATTTGAGCCCAAGTCTTCCTTACTATTACCAGTGGTAGTATTACCACTACAGTACCTTTTCTGTCTATGTGTACATCCATTTTCTTTCAGGCACTCATCACTTCTAGCCACCTGATTGGTCTCCCCCACTCTAGTCTTTCACATAGCTGCCAGGGCAATCTTCCTTAAGCACCGATCTGACCATGTCACTTCCCTTCTCAGTAAATGCTAGGAGTTCCTTCTCACCTGTAGGATAGAGTAGAAACTCCTCTGGTTAGTTGTTAAGGCCCTTTACCCCCTGACCCAGTCTGTCTTTCTAATTTTGCTGTACATTATTCCCTCTCCCACATTCTGTGAACCAGCTAAAAAGAGCTGTACCTCACATGGGACACTCTGTCTTCTGTACTTGGCTCCTTGGCATTGGTCATCCCCTGTAGCTGGAATGCCCTCCTTCCTCACCCATGCCTCAGAGAGTCCCTCTCTTCAAGATTAGCTCAAAAAAGAAACCTTTCCTGATTCCCCCCCACCCCCAATTACCAGCTGGAGAACTATGCTATATTGACCGTATTGTATATATTTTCTTTATGTTTAGTCTGTACATATTTTTTTTTTTTTAAAAGCAATTGGGGTTAAGTAACTTGCTCAAGGTTACACGGCTAGTCATTTGATTTATGCGTGGGTGCTCATTTTCTGAGGCCGGATCTGATCTCGGGTCATCCAAACTCCGAGGCCGGCGCTCTTACTCACTGCGCCACCTAGCCGCCCCTTTAGGGCAATCGGGGTTAAGTAACTTGCCCAAGGTCACACGGCTAGGTTTTTGTTTGTGCGGATTAAGTGTCGGAGGCCGGCTCCGAACTCAGGTCCTTCTGATTCCAGGGCCTGCGCTCTATTCACTGCGCCACCTAGCCGCCCCTAGTCTGTACATATTTAGAGATATACTTGTCTCCCTTGTCTCTCCTTGAGAGTGGTGATTATTTCCTTCTTTGGATTTGTACCCCCCACCAAGGACAAATAAGCAAATAGGACAACAGCCTAGGATGGGACCTGGCACAAAGTAGGCCCAGAATACCTGATTACTGATTGATTGAAGCAGACTTGCCATTATTCTTTTGAGGAATGTGGTATGTCTGTGAGTCATTACTGAAATCCGGCATCCCCCAAAGGACAAAGGAGAAGCAGGTGGCAGGCATGAGTAGATCAGAGCTTATAGACAAGGAATTAGGACAAAGTGGCTTAAAGTGGGTCACAAAAAAAAGAGATGTTGGAGATAAGAAATGCACTGGTCATTCACTAAGAACAAGAGGCAGCCGTGGACCACTCTGGTCTTCTCACACCAGGTGGTGGGCTTGACAAAGCCCCTTTGCCTGGTAGACTCTGTGAACCTAAGGGAAGACATGAATGAGTCTTCTAAGATGGGCAGGAGTGGATGGGCTAAAATGGACATCCACGAAAGCAACATATTCACTAGCCTGCTGGAATATTTTTCAAGCCTTTTTTTCACTTCTGTAAGGATTAAATCAGATATTTTATCTGCTTATCAAAATGCAGTATATTTAGTGGGTAGGTTTAGACAATCAGGTGGCTTAGTGACTAGCAGTATGACTGTGGGCAGGGCATTTAACCTTTCACAGCCTTGGTTTCCTTATCTGTAAAATAGCACCTACCAAAGATCAATGTAAATACTTGCCCTTATTATATTCCTTAGCATTGGGGGTTTTGACTTGTAAGAATGAGGTCTTTTGCCTATTTTTGTATGTTTTAAATGAGGAGTGATTCCACCGTACTATATATACTCACTCTACACCTATATGATATTTTTAGATTTTTTTTTCCACTGAAGGTTGAGGAGGAGGGGGAAGACTGGATTAGGGAAGAGGAAAGGAAGGGAATAAACATATTCATAGCACTTACCATAACCAGGCACCGTGCTAAGCTCTTTATAAATATTATCTCATTTGATTTGATTAATAGTTAAAATCATTGAATCTTACTGTTAATATCTTTTGATTCCCATTAAGGGGAATTGGTATATTTATTATATATTCCTTTAGTTAACATCATTATCTCTTGATGGTTAAATTGTCCACTATGAGTTTCTAAGCACAGTATCAATCTCTTTTTTTTTTTTTAACCCAATCACAGGATGCTGTGCTATTTACAAATACCATCTTATTCCATTTATTTTGCTTTTTGGAAATTTAATCTGGAAACCACATATTTTCATTTTAGAGTATTTTATTGCTAATGCACCTCTTGGACTGAGAGGCAGTTTGGCATAATGGGTAGAGAGCAAAGCTCAGAGCCAGGAAGACCTGGGTTGAGACCTCTCTGTGTTGTGTGACCCTGGGATAGTCATTTTCCATTTCAGTTCTCTAGGCAACTCCATAATACTAAAACTGCAGAAACAGTGCTGGCCTACTTTGTTGGAGGCTGCATCCTCACCTGGGAGTCCCTTCCGCCAAGGAAATCACAGCTGGAGTCCTTAAACCTAACCCTCATCTAATGTTGAATTCACAGGAGTATGGCAAGGGGAGATAATAGATCCCTCCAAAACTCTGATGGGTCTAGGATTTTGCTGCTGTCTGTACTCTCTTCAGTGATACAGATTGCAGCTCATCCATGCCTGCCCATCGTCTGTGACTCTTCTCATAGGATCCTAGATCTAGATGGAGGCCACTCCCAGGGAATCTCATCCAGCCCTGTTATTTTACATAAGAGTTTAGAGACTTTCTTGTATCTAAATGTCTTGTCCAAGGTCACACCAGTAATTAATATCAGTGTCAGGGTTTGAACCTTTTATTCCAAATCTTGCCCACGTCCTTACATAAATTTGCCACCAGAGGGTCACCCAGTATGCTTGGTGCTTTTTCTCTTAATGGAGCATGTGGTCTGTCCATTGCTCTTGCTCTTTTTGGCCCCAGACATCACATTTTAAAATGCACGTTGGAAAATAAGTATGTCCAGAGGAGGGTGGCCAGGATGATAAAGGACCTGGAAAAGATGTTCTAGAAGGAACAGTTTAGTCTGCAAGAGAAAGCCAGGCTGGAGTGGAGGGATTAGAGAATGTGATAGCTGCCTTTAACATATGAAGAACTATTACATGAAAGAGGTATAGATGTGGTCTGTGTAGCTAAAAGGGCCAGAAGTTGGGCTAGTGGATGGAAGTTAAGGGAAAAAGAACTTCCTAATGGAAATTTCCAACAGTGGAGTCGGCCATGGTGAGTTCTGCACAATAGTAAGTCATATTTATTTAGTACATTAAGGTTTTCAAAGCACTTTCCCCACAGCAACTGTGAGGTAGGTACTACAAGTTTTACAGTGAAAAAAAAAACTGAGGCTTTTAGAGGAGTAATTTCCAACATTTTTTATTCTGCAAACTCCTTCCAGCCACAACAGATATGTTGAGAACTCCCATGGTAATTTGATATACTACTCATAATATTCTGCAATCATTTACTGACTAAGAATTTTTAGTGTAAACCCTAAGGGTCTCAGGAACCATTAAATGGGAGCCCGTACTTTTAGAGAATAAGTGATTTGCCCGTGGTTATACAGCTGGTGTGTCTGAAACAGAATTAGAATCCAAATCTTGTGATTCCAAGTCCGATATTCTTTCTGCTAAACCACATTGCCCATCCCCATCCTAGGTAGTTTCAAAGAAGATAGCCATTAGGGGTTGTAGAAAGGGATTCTGGCATGACATAGAAGAGAGCATTAAGTTTAGGATATCAATCCCTCCCAACTTTTGTGAATTAGATCACAATCTGTTTCCAGTGAGGCAGTTTCTTACTTTCCATTCCTCTGACTTTACAGCGTCATAGTTGTAATACAAAACAATGAAGCACCAACATCCTCCCATGGTGTACCATCCGTTTTCCAGATTTTAGAAATCATTGTTATAGAAATATGTTCCCCCCCAGAAATCCTCAGTTTCCTCTTGCCCCAGACTGCACAGTAATACTTTTAGAAGTATCAAAAAGTAATCAAATTACATAGCCAGCTTAAGAATGTAGTATGCTACCCTCATTAAGGTGGTTAGGAAATATACTCCCTTTGAATAGCTGTGATACCCAGCATGCTACAGTTGAATTTACAGAACTTGCAGGTGAACGTTATCTGCATAAATCTCATGACTGTAAAGGAATTTTCTCCCATATTTTTGATTTCTTTGAAAAAAGCATTTTGTAGGCCAGTGTTCTTTAATACATTCTGTATAATTACTTTTGTGAAAAAACTTAATGGACTTATGAAATTATTATATAACTATTTTCCAATCTACACTGGACTTCAAACATATTGGTTCTTTAGTACTCATAAAGCACACTCAAAAGCATTTTATATCTGTAATCTAGGGTGGTAAGTAAGCAGTTTTACTTCTACATCAATTGTTAGAGACGTGCCAGGCTTGTCTTTGTAGCCTCTGCCTGTTTTGTAAACTCCGTGTCATAGTGTGTGGTACCTGAACGTAGTCCTTTTCTCTTGTTTCAGACAACTCAGTTTCCTGGGATGATAGAAGCTCAAAAACCTCGCTTGAAAAAAGGTCTGTTTGTAATCCTTGTGTATATGGACATTGTTCCTTGTTCCACTGAATGCCACTACAAGCTACTCCTTTGGTTCTGTGTATTTTAGGTACTGGGACAGCTGGGGTTTGGGGCCTTGGACGAAGGTGCCATGGCAGCCCTTAGATTTTAGGGGCCCATTTTAATCTGCAGTATTCTCTGATGCTGTCATGGGGTTTCCTCTGGGTAGTAACTGTGTGAGTGTTCCAGGGCAACTGAGCAGACTAGAGACATGGATTGCAGTGAGTCACACAGGAATCAGCAGCTCCACATGTTATTGCAGCAGCCTCAAGTGGGAGCCCGAAGCCACAGCCTCCTTCAGTCAGAGATGCCTGGGCTCTCCTAGTGGAGCTGCAAGACTGTCCTGATGCTGAGGTGGCTGGTAGCCCCACTAAAAGAGGGCCAGTGGCCTTATGACACCTTCTGGGATGTGTCTGTGCAAGGAAGCCTCTTAACAGGAAGCATAGGATTTATTCCATGGCAGTGACAAGTTTGTTACTGCTTCCCTGTGCTTTAGGGACTCAGGCCATCTGAGCCAAGCTGGGGACCACCAGTATTTGGCATCTCCTTTTCCACTTGTAACAGATTTCTGTCAAGTTCTTAGAGCATATGTGACTACAATTTGTCAAAAATATTTTTCCGTGCACCAATAAACTTGTTCTACAAATAAACTGATTTTCTTTTTTTTTAAAGGCCAGATGAATTTATTTATTTATTTGTTTGTTTGTTTTGTTTATTTATTTATTTTTGCCCTTTTTTTGGAGGGCAGATGGGGTTAAGTGACTTGCCCAAGGTCACACGGCTAGTTTTTGTGTTAAGTGCCTGAGGCTGGGTCCTCCTGACTCCAGGGCCAGTGCTCTGTTCACTGTGCCACTGTGCCACCTAGCCGCCCCAAATAAACTGATTTTCTTCAAATTAAGTATGGGTAAGCATCTCTATGTTAACATAGTAAGAGCTAAAATTACAAATTGAAAAGGTGCATCTATGCATTTTAAAAAATTTACATGGTGTTTCTTTCTTGATATTCCCAACCATCTGTCTAAATCTTTCCAAGTAACAGAAAAAAATGAAGCAAAATCCTCCAGCTCTGTGGTCACAGGGGACTGCATGTGCAACATTCTGCCCTCTTAGTTCCCTGCCTCTGTAATCTGCCTTACACACAGTAAGGGCTTAATAAATGTGTTTTGACTGACTGACTCTACAGTAAGCAGGGAAGTGTGTTTCATCCTTTTTTCTTTCTGGTCATCATTAATTATTAAATTTCATTGGAGTTCAGCTGCCTTTCATTGTTGCTTTTGTTCAGAATATTTTAGATGTGTGTGTTTTTCCTTGGTTTGGCTTATCAATTGAACCTGTGTTTCAGTTTGCAAAACAATTTCATGGCTTTAAGAACCTAGGAAGTTCTTATACCAGGTGTTTGGAACAGGTTACAGCCAGTGTCTTCAGGTATTCAGCAGAAGTGAAGTGTCTAATAATTGGAGTTTTCCTTTTTTTTTTTTTTTAAAGCAATTGGGGTTAAGTAACTTGCTCAAGGTTACACGGCTAGTCATTATTTATGCGTGGGTGCTCATTTATTTTCTGAGGCCGGATCTGATCTCGGGTCATCCCAACTCCGAGGCCGGCGCTCTTACTCACTGCGCCACCTAGCCGCCCCTTTAGGGCAATTGGGGTTAAGTAACTTGCCCAAGGTTACACGGCTAGGTTTTTGTTTGTATGGATTAAGTGTCGGAGGCCGGGCTCCGAACTCAGGTCCTTCTGATTCCAGGGCGAGCGCTCTATTCACTGCGCCACCTAGCCGCCCCGGAGTTTTCCTTTTTAAGAGCCAAATCTTTTTATTGGACTTTTTGGGAATCTTTCCAACATGTGTTAACTCTATGCTTTCTCGCCTATTCAAACTGATTTTACGAAGTTTGAGATTGAGAGGTAGATTTGGTGGGCTTCCAATCAGTCAATCAGAAAGCATTGATTAAGTGCTTACTATGTGCCAGGCACTGTGCTAAACCTGGGGACACAAAGGAAGACAGCCTCTGCCCTCAAGGCACTCATGACCTGATGATGCCTTGTTGCTGTCCCAACCTGAACAAAATGACTTTGACCAAATCTCTTAGCTTCTCTGAGCCTCAGTGTCCTCATCTGTGAAGTTAGGAACTTGGATTAAGAAGGTAGTGTCTGGATCATGGTTTGCTTCATGTTTGCTTATTTGTGAGCAGATGCTATCAGCTGGACTGTGGGCTTGTTGAATGCAAGGCTTCTGGACCATGTCCTTTCTGTGTCCTTAGAGCCTACTCTACAGGCCCTTCTTCACACACTTGTTGCATTGAAATTCTGTATAAGGTAGGAAAGGTATGTTAGAGTCAGATTATAGAGTTCTCTAAATGCCAGATTAAAAAGTTTATATTTTGTCTTATAGCCACTTGAGGTTACTAAACAGGGGAGGAAATGACATGTATAGATTTGTGCATTAAGTTGGTACCAATGTAGGTGTCAGAAGATTCTTCAATTGAGAAGTATTCCAGCTGAGGTCAGGTGGATATTATGTGCCAAGGGAATCATCCATGGCAGGTCAAAGGATTTCCTCTACAAACAAAGGATGTTTTCCTCTACATTTTTCCCAGGCCACCCAAAATCCTTTGGTGGGTGCTGCAAGCAGCCAGGATCCATTGCATCCATTGATGCTTTTAAAGACTTGGGGAAGATGCAGTAGGTGTCTGAACACTTGGACATTATTAGTTTTAAAGCCCAGCTTCCTAGGGGCAGGCTGAACTAGCTCTGGGTTTGTGTAGGAATGACCTGCCTCTTTTTTTCACCTTGCTTTCAATAACTGCCTCCAATCCCTGGAACATACCCTTCCTCCTCTCCATGAGTGAAGGTGAAAGGACCATGTCAGGATTTTGTAGAAGAGCTTTTGATTTAGGTTCAGGTCAAATTACATGATGTCTGAGCTCTAGGATTCTGTGATTCTGATTCTTCTCCTTCTAGTCCTAATGTCTTCATTGAATATATTGTAATGAATATTACAATTAATTAACTTTTTCTTGGTAACACCAAGTCACCATGATGTGGTATCATGGAAAGAGCCCTGGATGTGGAGGCAAAAGATCTGGGTTAGGATTGGCCTTTGTTCCTTATGTCTGAGCTGGATGCCCTGGGGCAAACCCTCTCTGAGACTCAGTTTCTAAATCCATAAAATGGGAATAATGAAATCCTGGCCTGCCTTCTCCTAGGATTGCTTTGAAGATCAAGTGAAATAATGAATGTGAAGAGGCTTTTGTGAAGTAGTAAGATGATTATTTTAGTAACATAGGTGGTGATTATCCTCTGCTTTAAAGGCAGGTGGAGAGCCCAGCACTTTGAGTGGAAAGGCCTGGGGCTCAAAGCTGGCAGCTCTGGCTGTATTGCTATAGGTGAGTCCCTTAGCCTGCCTGAGCCCTGACGTGTGTAAGATTTTGCAATCTTCCAGAGTCTGGAAACCACAAGGGAAACAGAAAAGCTTAGGGAATATTGAGGTCTGTTGGACTTTTGTAGGGTCGCATACTGCTATCCTTTTTACTTCTTGTATTGACTTTTTAGAGCTTTCCTGATGCTCCCTCTATTGTCAGGCTGTGTGCTTTCTGATCTGTAGTGAGGAAGAAGCCCCAAGCATGTTAGAATCAGGTTAAAGAAAAAGCAAATAGACCATGGCTGGAGGCTTGAGGGGCTTTCCCATAAATACAGTGTGGATTGCCTTTGAGGTATGGACTTTGTGGCCTTTTTGCTTACTCCTTGGGTTAGGACTTTGCTTTTCAAAGCTGAGGGTGCTGGATAACTGAAGTGTTGTCTTAAGTATAGTCGTGATAGATAGTTCCATTCATTGGACTGGGGATACAAAGTCATGAAGAGCAATCATGTTCTCCCTTCAAAGGTCTTTTGGCACAACTGTCAGATGCAGAATTATCAATTGAATGGATGTTAATCTGACCCACTTTGGTATGTATGTTAAGACATATATCCTCACCCTGCTCTGAGCTCTCCCATGACTCCTTCTCTATTGCTAGGAACACATCATCACTTTTTAGACTGCTGAGTAGCAAGAGCCCAAAGCAGGCTAAATTTCTCTCTAAGTTTGCTGATAATTAAATATTTTGGTTAAAAGGACTTTTAGCTGCTTTTGGGAGATCCTATTTATATTGACAGAGAGCTTAATTAAGCAGGCTAGGTGACTGGGTCAGTAAGTACTTGAGATTAATACTCATCCCGGTACAGATAAGCAGATTTGGTTACATGAGGACAGAGAACTACCCAGTAATGGAGCAGCTGTTCTACCCGGAGCTCAAATGGGATCACTGAGGACAAAAAATAAGCATTCCCTAAGAAGTGTATCCTCAGGCACTGTGGTATAAAAGGGAATTGATTAGAAACCTGGCTAATTGCTGGCTTCTAGCTAGAGAACTAGGGATTAAGCTTTTTGAGCCAACGCTTCTGGCCAAATAAAACTCAAGCTGTAGAGGTAGGTTCCTGAGAGGTTATGAAGGCCTTTAAGCAGCAACCAGAGGAGTTTGTATTTGATCTTAGAGAAGAGGTTTTTCACCTTTGTGTCCTCGGTCCCTTTTCTGGTGAAGCCTATGGAGGCCTATGATCATTTATATTCGTGATTGAAGGAATTGCTAAAGTTCAGTGGTTTGTGATAATAGTTTTTTCCCATCTAAGTTCATAGACTCCCTAAAATCATTATATAAACTCCTTGTGGGGGTGGTCCATGGGTTCCTATCCTAGAGCAACTGCATCTTCATCGTATTGAGAAGAGTGACTTGGTCTGACTTATAATTAGCAGCAGTGTGGAGTCAAGTTTGGAGAGACTGATTAGGATGCAATCACAATAGTCTGGGTAAGGAGTGAGTAGGGTAGTGTCTCTGTCAGTAGACAAAAGACAGTAGGCTGGATGCCAGAGATTTTGTGTGGTAGACTTGACAAGACTTTCCCGTCACAAAAACCTAAATTCCCCCAGCTTCTCATTCATCCAAGCTTGACTCCTCAGTGTCATGTCTGATTTTTCAGTCCTTGACGTCCATGTCTTTTTTTTTCTTTGTAATAGGTCCCATTTCTTTTTTTTTCTTTGTTTTAATTTTTTAAATTTATTTTTAGTTTTCAACATTCATTTCCACAAGATTTTGAGTTGCAAATTTTCTCCCCATTTTTCCTCTATCCCACACCCCAAAATAGCAAGCCTACTGAATACTGCTTCCCCCAATCTGCTCTCTCTTTTATCCTTCCCCATCCCCCCTCTAACTTTCTAGTAGGGCAGGATGGAATTCTATACTCCAGTGCCTGTATATCTTATTTCCCAGTTGCATGTAAAAAACAATTTTGTTTAACATTTCTTTTTAAAACTTTGATTTCCAGATTCTTAACCTTCTTCCCTCCTCACCCACCCCCACTGGGAAGATAAGCAATTCAATATAGGTTGTACATGTGTAGTTAAGCAAAACATTTCTGTAGTAGTTAAATTGTGAAAGACTGACTCTATTTCCCTCCATCCTATCCCTCCCCCCACTTGCTCTATTTTCTACTTTGACCCTGTCCTTTTTCAAAAGTAGGTGCTTCTAACTACCCTCCCCCCCATCTGCCCTCCCTTTTGTCATCCCCTATCTTATCCTCTTCCCCTCTACTTTCCTGTAGGGTAAGATACTAAAATTCGTGTGTATGTTATTCCCTCCTTAAGCCAAATTCAGTGAGAGTAAGGTTGACCCATTCCCTTACACCTCCCTGCTCTTCCCCTCCATTGTAAGTTTTCTCTTTCCTCTTTTATATGAGATAACTTACCCTATTCTATTTCTCCCTTTCTCCTTCTTATTATATTCCTCTCACCTCTTAATTTTACTTTTTAGATATCAGCCCTTCCTATTCAACTCATCCTGTGCCCTCTGTCTATGTATACACATACACACATATACACCTTACATATGTATTTATACATATGTACACCCTCCTATACATACATATATATGTATGTATACATATATATGTATGTATACATATATATTCCCTTCAACTGTCCTCATACTGAGAAAATTCTCATGAGTTACAATGATTGTTTTTCCATGTAGGGATATAAATAGTTCAACTTTAATAAATTCCTTATGATTTCTTTTTCCTGTTTATCTTCTCATGCTTCTCTTGCTTCTTGTATTTGAAAGTCAAATTTTCTTTTTAGCTCTGGTTTTTTCATTAAGAATGCCTGAAAGTCCTCTATTTCATTGAATAACCATATTTTCCCCTGAAGCATTATACTTACTTTTGCTGGGTAAGTGATTCTTGGTTTTAATCCTAGCTCCTTTGACCTCCAAAATATCATATTCCAAGCCCTTCAATCCCTTAATGTAGAAGCAGCTAGATTTTGTGTTATCCTGATTGTGTTTCCACAATACTCAAATTGTTTCTTCCTGACAGCTTGTAACATTTTCTTCTTGACCTGGGAACTCTGGAATTTGGCTATGATATTCCTAGGAGTTTTCTTTTTGGGATCTTTTTTCAAGAGGCAAACAGCGAATTCTTTCAATTTCTATTTTGCCCTCTGGTTCTAGAATATCAGGGCAGTTTTTCTTGAGAATTTCTTGAAGGATGATTTCTAGGCTCTTTTTTTTTATCATTGCTTTCAGGTAGTCCAGTAATTTTTAAATTACCTTTTCTGAATCTATTCTCCAAGTCAGTGGTTTTCCCAATGAGATATTTCACATTACCTTCTATTTTTTCATTTTTTTGGATCTGTTTTATAGTATTTTGATTTCTCATAAAGTCATTAGCTTCCATTTGCTCCAGTCTAATTTTGAAGGAATTATTCTCTTCAGTGAGTTTTTGAAATTCCTTTTTCATCTGGTCAATTTGACTTTTTGAGGCATTCTTCTTATTGGCTTTTTGGGCCTCTTGTCATTTGAGTTAATCTATTTTTTAAGGTGTTATTTTCTTCAGTATTTTTTTGGGTCTCCTTTAGTAGGCTGTTGACTTGCTTTTCATGATTTTCTTGCATCATTCTCATTTCTCTTTCCAATTTTTCTTCCACTTCTCTAACTTGATTTCCAAAATCCTTTTTGAACTTCTCCATGGCCTGTAACCAGTTCATATTTTTCTTGGAAGCTTTTGATGCAGGAGTTTTGCCTTTGTTGACTTTTTCTGGTTCCAAGTTTTGATCCTTTTTGTCCCCCAAAAAGGATTCTATGGTCTGATTGTGCTTCCTCTGCTTGCTCATCTTGCCAGCCAATTACTTGACTTTTGAGCTCTTTGCCATTGTAGAACTCTGCTTCCAGAGTGTAGAGAGCTGTGTCCCAAATCACTGGGGTTTTTACAAATGTTGTCAGAGGTCTGAGGAGGGTGCCCTCTCTACAGCCACCACAAGCTCTGGCATATTGGCATTTCTCACCCCAGGACAACCACCCAAGACTGTGATCCAGATCCAGGCAGGTCAAAGCAAGAGTGATTACCCTCTGAATGGTCACTTGGTTCCCCTGTGATCTGCAGGCCAGCAGCTCCAGAGGCAGCTATATGGCAGCAGCTGCAGCCGCCGTGCCTCTGCCACCTCTTGCCCTGGAGGTAGGGGCCTGACTATGCTTTCTGTTACCCAATTCCAACAGTTTCGCACTGATCTTTTACTTTCTCTTTGGTGTTTATGGGTTGAGAAGTCTGGAAACCACCACAGCTGCTGGTGATTCTCTCTCCTGAGTTTGGCGCTTCCTGGTGTGCAAGTGGTTGTGGCTGCCCTTGGTTGGGGCTCATGCAGGACTGTGCTCAGCGCCCAGCATGGTACAGTAGACCCTTCCTGTCAGCCTGCCAGGCTGCCTTCGACGGGATATTTGTTACTGTCCGTCACTTTGTTGGTTCTGTAGCTCTAAAATTTGTTTAGAGTCATATTTTACACGTATTGGAGGTGGTTGGGGCTTTTACTCTGCCATCTGCCACACCCATGTCTTTATGGCCAAGTTCTGTCAATGCTACCTTCATGTGGATTCTTTTCTCACCACCTTTCACACTGATACCACCCTGGTTGAGGCCCTCATCATTGTATGTCTAGGCTATTATAGATATATCTAAATTGTCTCAACATGCAGTCTTTCCCCTCTTTAGTCCTTGATACAACTGCCAGAATCATCTTCTTAACACACAGATCTGACCATTTCATGCCTACATCATAAAAATAAAAATTCCTTAGTCAGGTTTTTAAAGTCAGTCTGCGACACATAGACCATCTAGGGTGTAGACCAAAGCTACAATGTGCTTTTTAACCATAAATAGCACCACTTTCTTTCATGCACTCCGGTTCTATTGACACTCAGTTGCTTGTCATTTTCCACAGCAAGCATTTGCACATGCCAGCCAGTCTCCATGTCTGGTATCTCTGTCTAGGGCCATTTCCTCTTTAAGGCCCAGTTTAGGTGCTACCTCCTCTATAAACATTTCAGTGATCTCTTTAGCTAAAAGCGATCCTCCTCAGATCTCCCAGGTCACTCTGATCTCTTCTCACTAACCACCTATAATAGTCTAAGCTGTGCATTGTATTTTTTCATTCCTGAACACCTTGTACTGTAATAACCCCTGACTGGCCCCCCAGCCTTCTGTTTCTCCCCTCATCCTTACCATAAATATCAAGGTAGTCTTCCTGAAGTAAGCACAGCTCTGTCTGACAACATCTCTCATTCTCAAAAGCCTTCAGTATTTCTCTCTTGCCTAGAGCAGAGGTTCTTACAACTTTATGTTTTGGGCCCCACTAGCAGTTTGGGTAAACAAAGGCTGGGGCCCACTTTCAGAATAAGATTTTTAACGCATAAAATAAAATACACAAGGTTACAAAGAAAACTAATTGTGTTGAAATATAGCTATCAAAACTAAAAAATAAAAAAAAAGCAAGCTGCTAGACCCCAGTTTTAGATACCCTGTCCTAAGAAGATAAAATATAAAATCCTTATCTAAAGCATTCTACAGTCTGACTTCAATGTATAGGCCATCATAGCTAAATGAAAAAAAAATAATCCACATCAGTAATAATTAAAGAAATGTAAATTAAATCAACCTCACACCCATCAGATTAGCCACATTTACCAAAAAAGGAAAGTGACAAATGTTGGAGGGTCTAGAAAACAGGTACATTAATGTGTTGTTGGTAGAGCTCTGAATTGGCCCAGCCATTAGTTATTTAATGGTTACTAAATTCTTTGATTCAGCAATATCACTGCTAGGATTATACCACAAAGAGATCAAAGAGAGAGAAAAAGAATCTATGTGTATAGAAATATTTATAGCAGCTCTTTTTGTGTTTGCAAAGAACCTAGAAATCAAGGGGGTGTCTGCGGTTAGGGAATGACTGAAGAGATTATAATATGTTACAGTATAATATAATAATATTACAGTATAATAATGAAATACTACATATTGTTGCATAATGTTGCACTACAATAGTGTTCTAAAGAGAAGCAATTTTGAAAGACTTAAGAACCTGGTCGGCTCAGGGGCCTATTACAGTTACGAAGGCCAATTTAGGTGGCTCTTGAATCCAGTGTCATTTCCCCCATATACACTGAATCTCATAGCATACATGCAGCCCATTTTAAGATCACCTCCCCCAACCTCCCTGTCCCTTCCCACAATTGATCTGATGTGGGGAAATGGTATTTGCCCAAGATTATTGATGACTTGAGTGATTTGAATAAACTGACCCAAGGCCTCCAGAAAGCTACTAATTTGTGTGCTTTTATACCTTCTCACCAAATTGGAAATATCCTTTTGAGTAGAAACCCTCCTCTAGATGCCAGAGTGAGAAGGATGTCAATAATTAATTTATTAAATATTAAATGTTAATTTAATATTTATAGCCTAGTTGAAGTGAGAGTTTGTGAAACTCTAGAAGCAGGCAGACGATGGGAGCTGCTGCTGTTGCTGGTGTATTTGTGTAAATCTGAGAGAGTATATATGTGTGCATGTGCATAAATATTGTGTGCATGTGCACATGTATACATGCTGTGTGTGTGTGTGTGTGTGTGTGTGTGTGTGTGTGTGTGTGTGTGTGTCTAGAGGCAGACAGGAGCAGTGGGAAAAGGGAAGGCCTTTGGTAAGATGCAGCCCCAAAAAGGCCCTGTATCATTACATAGCTGATGTCTTGCAGGGAGGGCAGGGGAAATACCTTTGGAGACCAATACTATGTCAGTAAGAGAAAGATTTTTCCTTTTGTATTTTCCTGGCCAAAAGATGATGGTTTAGCTGAAAGAGAGTCACATCCTGGCTCTCTACAAGATCTAAAAGAAAATGCAGCAAGAGCCAGGCCAGAGCAATTCATGGCCAACATAGAAGAAGCCACTCTACATAGGACAGCTGCAGAAAGCCGTACTCTTGACCATTTGATGATAACCACATACAGAGAGTCCTTCTCAAATTTGGAACTGTAAGTGACTGGGGATTGAAATAGATCTTTGGGATTAATGGTTACTCATTCATAGAGCCCTAATTAGAGCAAAGCAAGTGAGGCTTTATCCCAGAGTGCTGAAATTTATAGTACCCTGGCAACCCTCAATGGTCCTTCTTCAGATATAAACAACTGAGCTTAGTACTTAAGGAGTAAAACATTAGTTTAAATAAAAAGCTGACCTCCTAGGTTTACACTAACCTGGTATCCCCAGTTTAACTTAGTTTTTCTTAAAAGTTGACTTGATAATTTTATGCTTTTATGTCCTAGGTATAAAATTTGTTAGTTGCAAGTATGCTTTCATAGGTTCCTGATTTGTTTTCCTCCTTTAAAAATACGTCCAAACCCTTTTCTATTATATTTCAAACTGTCTCAGTCTCCTTTGCTGATTCATCATCCATATTTATACTTTATTTATAATTGGGTGTTCCCCAAGGGTATCGTAGGCCCATTTCTATTCTCTCACTAAACTCACTGATTTCATCAACTCCTCTGAGTTTAATTATCCCTATGTAGATGATTCCCTGATCTATATATACCTTAGGAATTATAGACCAGGCTAGCCCTAGTCTCTTCTGAATTCTAGTCAAGTATCTTTTTTTTTTTTTTTGCTTTTTGGAGGGCAATTGGGGTTAAGTAACTTGCCCAAGGTCACATGGCTAGGTTTTTGTGTGTGTGTGTGTGTGTGTGTGTGCGTTAAGTGTCTGAGGCCAGATCCCAACTCAGGTCCTTCTGACTCTAGGGCCGGTGCTCTACTCACTGCGCCATCTAGCCGCCCCCCTAGTCAAATATCTTGAACAACCTTTTGTATGTTTCAAATAAAACTACACAAGCATTCCAAACCAATGTCCCAAATTCAACTTACTCTCTCTTACCCCTGTGTGAGGTAGAAGACCCCCAAAACCCCCTACCCAAATTTTCTAAAACTCAGAGGCATCTCAAGGTAGGAACAGAAAGCATTTATTCAGTTCTCTTGAGAAAAGGGCATCACTTCCACTAGGAAGGACTAGTGGAAGGAAGTGTGTTACAGAAGAAAAAGCGAGGTTAAATACCCCAGCATAAACAAACCCCCTCCCACCACTGTCCCTCATTCCCATTGGCTGGGAGGTGGCTTACAATTTAGGTGCGCAAATCCTCTCCAAAGACAAAGAACAAGGAAACAGGGTACAGCCAATCCAAACGTACATGTCCTTATTTGACAAACATAATGCTGAAGTTGCAGTGAAGTAAGTCTTTATTTGGCAAACTTAATGCTGAGGTGGCAGTGAAGGAGGGGGATGGGTCATAAGTTGGGTAATTTCTAGGAAACTGAAACTTAGGTCTGTGCGGTCTTACCAAAGCCTGCCTCTAGTTTTGAGATAGTCTCTCTGCCACCACTCTGAGGAGTCTTCACAGAGGGTATATCTTACCCCCAAGCCTTTCCCTCTTTTTGTGGGGTACTTGCCTGGGTTCACAAACTTACTGTCATCCCATCTTTTCACTCTTACTCAGCCCACATATCCGATCAGCTGCCAGATCTTGTTGTTTCTACCTCTTACAACATGTACTATATCTGTCTCCATCTCATTTAATCTGGCCCTCATCTCCTCTTGACTGGACTTTTGCAACAGTCTGATTCATTTTCCTGTCTGGAGTCCTTTCCTTTTCTAATCCACCCTCCATACAGCTGCTGAAATAATTTCCTTTCAGTACAAATATGACCATGTTACTTGCATCCTGTTTCTTCAGTGGTCGACTATGAGCTCCTCTGTCTTTTAAAGCCTTTCCCAACCTAGACCCACCCTGCTTTGCCACTGTGTGTATCACTTCCCCTTCCTGTGCTCTATGATCCAGCTGCCCTGGCCTTTTGGTTGTTCTTCTGCATGACCCTTTCTGCCTGGGTGCTTGCTCGACCCCATTCCTTGGAGCCTCTTTCTTTATTGGACCCTTCAGAGGCCCAGGGGCCACCTTCATTTTGAAGCCAGGCCTGGTCCTCGGACAGCTTCTGGATATTTACTTTGTGTATAGATTCTGTATGTATGTGCTGTCTCCCCATTAGACTATAAGCTTTTTGTGAGCGAGGCCTTGATTTTTGTCTCTTTATGCTTATCACTTCCACCAGGCCTGGCCCCATTATAGGTGCTTAATAAGTGTCTGCTGATTAATTGATTCTTTGTACTTGAAGCTGAGGAGTCAGTCTCTAACTGTGACCATCGAGACTATCGATTCTAGAAGTTTTCCAGGTTGGGGCATTAGAGTTCAAAGAAATAACAAAAAGCCTCATTGTGCAACTGTGTCCTTCCTGCTCTGGGAGTCTCTGGCACAAAGATTACCTCCAGAAGTTCTTGGTCCCACCGAGACTGATCTCAGTTTCCTGTCGTTTAAATGTGTCCCTCCTTCCTCTCTTTCTTTTTGTCACCTGTCACCTTCTCTGGCCCGTAGGAGGCCCAACTCAGGCCACTGTTTGTGTGAAGCCACTCTTGGCCACCCCAGCCTGAGGGGCTTTAGGCCAAGCACCTTACACTCTCCCCAGTTTTAATGGCACTCTTTGCTGGATACCAGCCATTTGGCACTTACCCTAAACAGCCTTACTTTGTTATCTTATCCACTCTGGCCTCCCCAAAATAAACAAACAAAAAAGAAACTACAGACTTAAGCTCCTTTGGTCTAGGACGATGTTTATACTCCTGCATGTGCCCTCGAGCACCTTCCTTGCTAGAGTAGGCCCTCAAATATTTGTTTATTTTGTCTTGTGTTTATTAATACAAATATGTTAGTATGGAACAAGCCAAATTAGTTAAATTTGTGCAGATCGTGTATTCTGTGGTTCAGATATGTAACATAAAATTGAACCCTGAGGAAGTTGAAAAGAAAAGCTTAGAAATGTGAGATGAGCTCTTGGGTACTAACAGGGATGCCTGTCTTACTGCAGGATTTGGAGGTCTCACCAAAGGCAGTAAGAAATGTGATTTTAGTGTCCACTAGACATGATAGATTTTCTTAAAAAAGAAATTAAATGGGGCAAGTAGGTGGTGCAGTGAATTCCAGCTTTGAAATCAGGAGGACCTGAGTTCAAATGTGACCTCAGACACTTGACACACTTACTGGCTATGTGATTGTGGGCAAGTCCCTTAACCACAATTGCCTTGCCTTTCCCCCTCCAAAAAAAAAAAAAAGAAATGAAGCAAAGGTTGCTTTGGACTTCATGTTGAATTGGTTCTTGAATTCTCTCCCTGTCCTTGATTTCCTGGCAGAACTCATCCATAGCACTCTCATCATGGATAACCGGAAGGTTGAGATTAAAGGGTATCTCTTGTAGAGACAGTGCAATTCAGAGGAGATGTTAGAAACATTCCATGGATATTCTGTATAAAATAGCCTAGAAAGGAGTTGGAAATCAAGTTTGAAACCTTTAATGATAAGAAACAAAGGGAAACTAAGGGAAGTGACTTTGCCAAAAGCAAGTGCTTCCTGGTCATGTAATAGGAACTAATCAGCAAGGAGCTAAAACCTGCATTGGGCCTCTCCCCTGCAGAGGAATTGCTGGTCTGAGAAGCAATTCCATTTGTTGTTGGATCAAGAGCTCTACTTTTCCCTATGTCACTCTTCTTTCAAGCTCAATGGTAATAGAAGAAAGATTTCTGCTAATTGAAGCATCATGGAATTATTCTCAGGCAGGAATATTTTTATCATGATAGGATTTTAATTTCCTAATTGCCTTTGAAATGAATTCTTTCTCAATGCTTTTCTTGTTTTGAATTGAAATTTTGACACTCACGTTTTTCTGATTTCTTTTCCCTCCTTATAACATGGAAAATAATAGGGCTTTAAATTTTTTAAAAAAATTATCATAGGAGGCGGCTAGGTGGTGCAGTGAATAGAGCACCGTTCCTGGAGTCAGGAGGACCTGAGTTCAAATCCTGACTCAAGACACTTAACACAAAGACTAGCCATGTGACCTTGGGCAAGTCACTTAATCCCAACTGCCCTCCAAAAAGCAAAAAAAGAAAAAGCAAAAAAAAAATATTATCATAGAACTTAATCCTGTTCTTCATTTTGTCACAAAAATGTAGTTGATGAAAGGCACTTAGGGCCATTGTTAAAAACTGGGTTTTACTTTGTAATTAAGAGGCCTTGGGTTTGAATTTCTGGTTTCCTCTTTACCACCCTGAGCACAGCACTTAACCCCTCCCAGCCTCTGTTTCTCCTGTGTTAAATGAGAGGGTTGAACTAGGTCATCTCTTAGGTCCCTTCCAGTTATAAAATCTTGTGATCAACTTTTTTAAAGCAACATTTTCTTATTTTAATGAAAAGTTAAGGGATAAGTCACGAAAAAGTTTCAAATATTCCTAACAGTTTTTCTCATCCGTTGTGTAAAGTTGAAAAACAGCAGTGTCGTTTTTTTTTTTGGTTTCTACAGCTGATATTGACAAAGACTCTAATTGTGGAAGTGTTTTTGTACTATCAACGAGGACTAGTCTGAAAAAAGCTAAAATAACTTTACTTCTGTGAAAAATCTCTCAGCTAAAAGGCATGAGGAATCATGGTTGAAAACTCCAGTCCTCAAGATAAGAGCTCTCTTACCATTTTTCAGTTTCGTGTTGAAGTTTAGTTAATGCTAGTTTCCAACAAAAGAAAGAACAGTATGAGACTCAGCCCACTTTATATTTTGGTTTGAGTTAGCTTCTTTAGAAAATCAGATTGTTATTGATATCTTTTGTTTTTATGTCACCTTCATTTTCCTTGGCCCCACTCTTACCCAGAACACATCCCTTGTAACAAAGATTAACAAAGAAAAATACCAGTCCAGCCCAGCCCACTAACATGTAAATCATTTTGAAGATGCAGTATTTTATACCCATAGTCCCTCATGTCTGCAGAGAGTAACGGAAGATACATTTTCTCAACTTTTCTCATGGACCCAGCTTGGTCATTATAATTAAAGCGTTAGTTTTTGAGGCTAGTTATTTTGTCCTTTCCATTTACACTGTTGTCCTGTGTTTTGTTTTTCTGATCTGCATTTATTACTCTGTATTAGTTCCTAAAAGTTTCATTATACTTCCCTGAATTCTTCGTATCTTTTGTTTCTTACTGTGCAATAATCTGTTATATTCTGGCACCATAATTAGCTTAGCCATCCTCCAAAATGATGAATACCTATTTTGTTTCCAGTTCTTTGCAATTACAAGAAAGAGTGCTACTGTGAAGATTTCAGTGTCTATTGAATATTTCTTTCCATTTTTGTAGGTTTTGAGTGTCATACATTAAATAAACTTTCTCCACTTATTTTGTAGGTAGCTTTAATTAAAGACAACTCAGCTGTTTGGATTAGGATGAATATTGCCATGGTTTAGGGTTCTTAAAAATACTTTTAGGTGGTCTCTTTTTGTTTGTTTGTTTTTTAGAGGGTAGTTGGGGTTAAGTGACTTGCCCAAAGTCATACAACTAGTGTTTCAAGTGTCTGAGGTCAGATTTGAACTCAGATCCTCCTGACTCCAGGGCCGGTTCTCTATTCACTGCACCATCTAGCCACCCCAAGATGGTCTCTTTTTATTGGGAAAATTTGGTGATGATGACTGAGAAAGAACACAATATATTTTTTTCAACTTTAGCTCACCATGTTCTTGATTACCCTGACTAATGAGGAACAAATATGTCTGCATAGGCTTCCCATTTGACTAATGAATGCCAGGGAGGCAAACCTCAGGAAAGCTCCTCTCTACCTTTGGCCTCCAGAGGCCAAACAGACTGCAAGGCAGCTCCATAGTGATAAAAGCACAGCATCACCTAAGCAACACACCACTGAATGCTAGACTGCAGGGGCTCTCTGCCAATGCCTAGTTCACCTTTTTCCATGAAGGGAAGAGATGCTTTGGTAAAGATTGTGCTGACCAGGTATATTGTATATGTTTTTCTAACTAGATCAGGAACGAAAAGCAATGTTTTCTCAGAAACTATTGGTAGGGGTGGCTAGGTGGCGCAGTGAATAGAGCACCAGCCCTGGAGTCACGAAGACCTGAGTTCAAATCTGGCCTCCGACACTTAACACAAGAACTAGCCTTGTGACCTTGGGCAAATCACTTAACCCTAATTGCCCCTACAAAAAGCAAAAAAAAAGAAAGAAACTATTGGTAAATATGTCTGTGTTGTGTCCCAGTGGTTAAGTAAACTTAAGCAGGGCATTGCAACAGAAAATGACTTTGGAGAAAAAGAAGTAGGGTTCTAAGATAAATATCAGCTACAGAACAAACAAGAGAACACATTTTAAATGTAAGAAATTGCTATAAACTGGACCCATCTGAGGCCTTCTGCTTATTATAGGGGTGGAGGGGGGATCAGCTCTTTTGCTGAATTCTGCGCCTTTGATTTGGGGTTCCTCTAGTTAAGCTCCCCAGGTTTCCAAACTTTGCCTCTTGGTCACCAAGTTGCTATACTATTCCTTGATTTTGTTGTTGCCTCATATCCTGTTCTTCTTCCCCTCATCCTTTACACTACTGAGGGATTTTGGAATTCAGAAATGATGCACAAGATTATAAGTAATCAGAAGTACATGGAGAGAACATTTTCTAGCTGAGCCTCTTCTGGCTAGAGCCTTGTTATGCCCTTCTCCTTTCTGCTCCCAGTATTTTTTTTTTTTTTTTTGGAGGGCATTTGGCTTGTGACTTGCCCAAAGTCACATGGCTAGTTTTTATGTTAAGTGTCTGAGGCTGGATTTGAACTCAGGTCCTCCTGACTCCAGGGCCAGTGCTCTATTCACTGCACCACCTAGCCACCCTCTCTGTATTTTCTTACATTCAGAGGGCATACTTTTCCAATATTTTGGTTCTTGTTGTACTGTACAATTGGAAGGGACATTAAAGATACCCTAGTACCAGCTTTTTATAATTTTTTCAACAGGTAGTCATTCAGCTTATTTCAAACATAACCAGTGATGGGGAGCTTCATAAAGTTGTCCTCTTGTCTACTAACTCTGTTAGGAGGTTCATTCTCATATCTACTTCCCCGTGATTTCCAGTCAAATTAGTTATGTTAATTATATTATAAGAGATTAAAAAAAATTTCATCCCTTAGATAAGGACTTTAAATGTCTTCTTCCTTTGAATACCTTGGCTGGTATTAAATCAGAAAGTTTGGGGACCAATGGATTAGTCTAACTACTTTTGAAAACAATTTGTAACTATGCTAGAAAAGTGATTAAATTGTTTATTCCTTTTGACACCACTGATGGCCTTTTTTATACCTCAAAGATGTCAAAGGAAGGGGTCTCATGTATGTCTAGACATTCATAACACATTAATTGGTAGCAAAAAGAAGGAAACAAAATGCGGGCCCATCAGCTGGGAAGTGACTAAACTGTATTGTATTAATATAATGGAATATTGTGGAGCCATAAGAGATGATGAATATAAAGAATTCTGATAAATTTGCAAAAACTTACTTGAACTGATAGAGAGCAAATTAAGCAGAACCTAGAAAACACTATGCACCAATACCACACTAATGTAAAGGAAAGCAACACAGTTCATATCAGTGAATTAACCAGTTTGGGTTCAGAGGGACTGATGATACATGCCTCCCTCTTCCTGGTCTCAAGAGAATAGGTACAGAATGAAGCATCTATGGTCAGACATGGTCGATGCATCAGTTTCTGTAGGGGTAAAGTTATTGAGAAGTCAAATCAGCAAGCATTTATTTAGTGCCCATTATGTGCCAGGCACTGTACTAAGCCTTGGGGATACAAAGAAAGGCAAAAACAAACCAAAATAAGAAAACAAAAACAAAACAAACCTACTCTCAGGGAGCCTACAATCTAAGATATATAGAGGGCAAATTTGAGGTAATCTCAGAAGGAAGGGGACTGGAAAAGCCTTCTTGGAGAAGGTGGGACTTGAGATTTGAAGGAAGTGATAGCAATTTTTTTTTAGAAGCATCAATAATTTATTTTTTTCCTTTTTTGAAGGCAATTGGGGTTAAGTGACTCACCCAGGGTCACAAAGCTAGTAAGTGTCTGAAGCCAGATTTGAACTCAGGTACTCCTGACTGCAGGGCCGGTGCTCTATTTGCTGTGCCATCTAGCCATCCCCCAGTAATTTCTTAAGAGAGAGTTTGGAATATTTTTCATGTGACTTGCATTCTACATTTTTTACCCTTCTGAATATACAGTTTGCCAATATTCCCCTTGAAATGTGCTATCCAGAATTGAAAATGATACTCCGCATACTTTGACCGTTTGACCAGCACAGAGTAGAATGTGACTGTTCTTTCCCATATCTTGGACTTCTATAATAATTCTATAGTTTAGCCTATGCCGGTGATTTTTTTTTTAGCAGTTTTAGTACTGTAGGTTCATGTTGAGCTTAGTTCTCATTAAAAATTGTAGGTCTTTTTTACATTAACTACTATCAAAGCAGGTCTCACACATCCTATACTTGGGCATCTGATTTTTTTTAATCCAAATATAGAACTGTATGTTTATCCTATTTTGTTTCACTCTGTCAAGAATAACAACTATTCAATTTTATGTATTGCTTTAAAAAGGTTTATTCTTGGAGCACTTCCCTCAAAAACCAATTCTGTGGGGCAGGTAGTGCAAGAATGATTATTATCCTTTTACAGATTAGGAAACTGAAACTCAGAGTAGATAAATCACAGTCATTAATCCAGATCTGGAAAAAACCGGAGTGATCAATGAGTCCAACTCTCTTGTATCTATGAAATTTCCGAGCTGGAACTTGCACTCAGGTGTTCTGACTCCCAAGTCCAGTTGCTCCATCTACTGTCCTCCTTATTCCATCTACTGTGCTTATTTCCTGCCAATCTATATCACTTTGAATCTTGATTCTGTCTGCCAAGCTTTCCGGTTCTGTGTATCTGCCAGTTTGAAAAGCACGTTGCCTCATTTCTCAATGCATGTAGCATTTTCAAATCAACATCAATTAATTCCTCAAGGCAATTTTAAAGCCAACTTTGAACTTGTAGAAGTGAAACTCCACATGCAAAAAAAAATCCACATAGAATAATAAACACAAAAATTAATTCTTTAATTGTATGAACATTTATGCGAATATGACAAGTAAAATGTCAGAAAAATGCTACTGCAACATACTTAATATTTTAACTTTTATGTATACCATAGGATAGAATTACAAAGATTGTCTTCAAGAAGTAGTTCTGTGGAATGTACCATAAAATCCATAAGGACACTCACAGATAAGACTTTTCTAGTAGAGTCAGACCATTTTAAAATGATTGAACAGCAGATCTTAATCATATAAGTCTGGATGTATTATTTGAGATGTATTTTGTTTTTGTATATTCAAATCCTTTGTCATCATCCACTTATACAGACTATTATGTTTACAAATAGAAGAGGGAATAAGGGACTGTGGAAGGGTCAGCAGACTTGAGCTTTAGTCTGATTGATTCAGCTGGTTGTTCCCCCTTTCTTAGACCTCAGTTTTCTCTTCTGTAAAATGAGAAAGTTGGAATAGGCCTTTGTAGTCTTTCTGGCTCTTTCATGGTTTCATTATGCATGTAGAAAAAATGTCAGTCCAAATGTGTCTCTCTCATCAAACATCTCAGAAGAGCAGAATTTCTGGAATTATATTTGCTTTTGGTTGGGCCCATTCCCAACAAGCTAGAAGTCCACATGAGCATTCAGCAGTTTCCAATATATTCACATTTTGTTCCATCATGTTCCAGATGGAAAGATGCCATTCTGACAAAGTTGGTAGTTTGTCTTCTGTCTGCCAGTGTCAAAGCTTGTCAACTGTAATAAGGGGAAGAAAAAAGAAAAAAGTATTTACTTGGAAAATACATATTTAAGGAAAGCAAAATTTGACACTTTTTTAGGGCACTAGAAAGACATAGTGCTTGTAAGTTGGCTGTGGCATATTGTCAATAATGACTTGCACCTAAAAAAAAAAGACCTCACTTAAAGACTGTATAACCTATACCATAAAAGACTGTGTAGCTCAGAAAAGAGATGCATGAGGCCGAGACAAGTTGATAGTCCAGGTGTTCCACTGGTATTCTGGACATTTTAAAAAGAACTTTAAAAAGGTCTCCAAGCACTTGAATATTTTCTATGGAAGAGTGATAGAAAGACATAGGCAGGGATTATACAGGATGAGAACACATGGGAGAATTCTGAACAGAGATCAGATATTGGTTACAATATCAGTGTGAATATTTAAGGCCTATTTAATGTTCCAAAACCTTTTTCTAAACCACTCTGCCTTCTTTGTGGAGGCAGTGTGGGGTTTGTGTGTGTATATGGTGGGGGGGTGGGGTGGTAGGAAGGAGGTAGAATAGGCTTGGTTCTGATCCTACCTCAAATCCTTCCTGTGTGACCCCAGAACCTTTGATTCCTCATCTGGAAAAGTGGAAATAATAAAATGGGGCTGGTACCATGGGGGTCTCAAGTGAGATAACATGTAGAATACTTTGTCAGCTTTGAAGCACTACGTCAAAGCGAATGGTCATCTTTCATTTAAAGATTGATGACTGCTGATTGGTAGGTGCAAATGAGTCAATATAAAAATAAATAATTATTCTAGAATCCTAGGCTTATCTGTCTACACCTGACGGGGGCCCTAGGGGCCAGCTACTCCAACCTCCTTGTTTTATAGATGAGGAACCTTAGGACCAGGGAGGTTGAGTGACTTGTGCTAGGTCACACAAGTACTAAGTATCAGAGGCAGTATTTGAACTCAGTGCTCTTCCCACTGTACAGCACTGCCTCTCTGGAGTTCTTTAAATTAAGAGGATTTCTAAAATTTTCATAGATTCTCTGCTCTAGCTGTACTGCTCACATTCCTTCCAGACCTGCTTTCCTCATCTCTCCCTCACTCTCCTAAACATACACATGTACTCAGCTTACTCTTACTTCAGTTTAGTGTGGTCAGTAGGCCTACATCTTACCATTTGTGATGGTAACTAAATCTTTCTGAGTTGGCAGGATAATATTAACAAGAATAGTAGTAACAGTGAAAGGTACAGAAGATTAAGTGGCTTCTGTGGGGTCACATGGTAAGGACCTGAGGCAGGATTTCATCCTTTGGTGGGAACCCCAGTAGAGGCGATATACAAGAATGTAGTACCTTATCCAAAAAATTCAACTCAGCTACATTTAGTAAGGGCTAGACACCATCGAAGTGGTGGGAGAATCCAGTAATAAATGTGAAACAGCCCTTGCCCATGAGAAGCTCACATTCTACTAGGAGGAAGCAACATGAACACAGAGAGATCTACACAACGTAGATGAAGCAAGCACAAAGTAATTTGGAGGGAGAGGAAGAATGCTAGCATTTTGGAAGGATGAAACATGAATGAAGATAAGTAAATGAAAGGTAATTTTTATGGAGGGGAGGGGGTATCAACTACTAGGAGTTCAGAGAGGCCTTCTGGAGGTGCCTAAGCTGAGCTGTAAAGGAAGATAAAGATTCTGAAAGGCAGAGATGAGAAAGAAGTACTATCTATGTATGGACAGTAGCTTGTACTATTAACAGTCTGCCTTCAGAGGCAGAAGTTAGAATACTGAGTTTAAAGAATGTGTCCTTATAATAATCTAGTTAAACTGGAATATAGCATGCATAAAGTAAAATAAAACTAAAAAGGCAGCTTGGAGCAAAATTGTGCCAGGTCTTGGGGTATATATTTTATTCTAGAGATAATAAGGAGCCATTGATGATTTTTGAGCAGAGAATGGTCAGGCCTGGTCATTAGACACATTTTGGCATTTGTATGAAGAATGGATAGGAAAAGGGAGAGATTAAAGAGAAGAGCCCATAAAGAATATTTTGAGAGTCTGTTGAGACGAGTTTAGACTTGTCAGCACCACAGGATCGTGGAAGTTCAGAGTTGGAAGTTACCTCAGCAACCATGTTATCCAAACCAACCTAACAGCAATCAGTCAAGACCTTTTGGATCCTGGGGCATACACACATAGATCCCAGAAATACTCCACTGGAAACCTTCTGTCAAATTGTCTTTGAATCATTAGCAATCACTTTTCAGGGCCAGCCATATTTAATTGTATCCAGTCTAGTCCACACTTATCCATCTTTTTCAAAAGAGTAGCATAATATACTTTATTGAATACTATTTCTAAAATCTCAGTAAACTATAACTATAGCATCCCTGTATATTTCTTTGTTTCATGAGTTGCCGTGGCCAATGAATTCATTGCCAAATGGTTAACCTACTGGTAATGAGCCTCTTTATACTTCACTAGGCTGGTCCTTGGAAGGTAGACACCTAGTCTTTTGCTTTTACTGGTAGAACCTAACAAAGCTTGTGTGTGACTAATACAACTTTTGAGAAGGCAAGGTTTACCACTGTGTCCCATAAAGATCTTTTGAATATATTCAAAGGATAGCACTTTTTTTTCAAAATTGCTTTGATATTCTTTGGTTTATCTGGCTGGCATACTGGAGAAGTTCATAAAGATTCTTGAATTTGTTATAGCTTCAATTTAATTTTGTTCAATTCATTTCAGTTATTAAAGGTATACTGTGTGCAAAGTACCATTCTTCTAGGCAGCATAGTTAAAAACCTTGCATTCCATGCTCTTCCTCTTCTTTCTAGTTTTCTCTCTTGGGCACAAAACAGGTATTTTATATGTCCTGAGTTTCCATTGAGCAGCTAGGAGTACGGTCTCTGAGGCCCTGCCCCTTCCATTCTTCCCACTCAGGTAACAACAGTGGGAAAGAACATTCCCTGTACCTGGAATCCTGTGGTCTGGGTTCTAGCAGGCCATGGCTCAGCCTCTTTGGGCAGATCACAATCCTCTAGAGTCCAGGTGATCTCTAAGGGCCCTTCTAACTTGGGGATCCCATGGTCTCTGATCCTGTGATCTCCAATGTCTCTTCTGCTCTAAAATTACATGCACACCAATAAGAAGTCCCACTGTACTCTGCCTTGTTCAGTATTGAACATCTAGAATATTGTGTTCAGTTTTGGATGATATGTTTTAGGAAAGATTTTGATAATTGATAGAAAGATTATTGATGGAATGACAAGAGAAAGGCAGCCAGGGTAGTAAAGGGCCTTAAGCTAATGCCAAGTGAAGATTGAAATAGAGAAGTCCTGGGAGGTTGGGGGAAGGGTGGGGCAGAATAGCTGGATCCAGATGTTTTAGGGGCTTTCATGTGGAAGAGAGGCCAGTCTTATTCTTTTGGGCCCCAGAGAGCATAACTTGGAGCAATGAAAAGAAGCTTCAAACAGGCATATTTAGGCTTGATAATTGGAAGACTTTCTAACAATAAGAGCTGTCCAGAAGTTCACTAGACTGCCTTGGAACTTAGTGGCTTTTCCCTCAGTCTGAGGTCTTTAAGAGGTTAGATGGCCACTTGTCAGGCATGTTGTAGAGGGAATCCTTTTTCATGTGCAGGTTAAACTAGCTAATCTATAGAGGCCCATTAGTTCTGAAATTCTTTGACTCTGTGGTTTTATATGCTAGATTACAGAGTCGATTAGGGTATGAATTAACACTGGCCTGATTTGCTTACATCTAAAAAATAAAGTAGTCATTGGACCATTTTGTAGAGAAGTGGGTAATTAAAATGAAGCACAGTAAATATGTGTGTAAGAGACTATACTATTGGCTCAAATAATTTTTACACAAAAATGAAATCTTAGAAGGGTCATATTCAATTTACTGTCTTAGTGGGAAACAATATTTAGTAGAAAGAGCTGTTTAGTGTTAGAAAACCTGTCTTCTAATCTTGACTTTGGTTAAGTCTCTTTTTGTATGTATTATCCATAATAGATTAGGATTGCTTAAAATGTTATTTTGACTTAAATAAGTTATGGATAGTTGACTGTTTAAGCACTAGATTTGAGAATCTTTTTTTTTTTTAATTTTAAAGCAATTGGGGTTAAGTAACTTGCTCAAGGTTACACGGCTAGTCGTTATTTATGTGTGGGTGCTCATTTTCTGAGGCCGGTTTCAATCCCGGGTCATCCCAACTCCTAGGCTGGCGCTCTTACTCACTGAGCCACCTAGCCGCCCCGAGATTTGAGAATCTTGCATAAATTCTGGGTTAGAAAACAACATAGCAGAGTGGGAAGAGAGCAGTGGCCTAGGAGCCCTGGGGACCTGGGCTCTGGTCCTCTGTCTTCAATATCACAGCCTCTCCACATCCTCACTTGTTGAATGGGGATAATAACCACTGCCCTGTCTGCCTTATGGGATATTGGGAAGATGAAATGAAATAATGGTTGTGAAGATACTTTTTGAAGTGCACAGGCAGATGGGGCAAGTTAACTGTTCTCTCAGAATACAGCTCCTGGAGGACAGGGACGTTTTCCTTTTGTATCCCTGGCAGCTGCCTGTCACTTGGTAGGTGCTAATATATGCTTCTTGACTTGAGTTAAATAGAATTCATTTCATAGAAACAATGTTACAAATGAATATTTGACTGGATGGTATTAGAGCAAAGTTTCCTGATGGTACAGTGGGATTTGATCATAATTTATTAGTAACTCTATTGCAAAATCATATTGGTTCTGTGAGATATGCCTTTAAGGTGCTATATAACTTAAGATAATAATAGTGAATATGTTGTTTATTATTGAGGTTTGATTTAAGGCATCAAGGTGATTTATGATCATTTTGAATATACAGTATAAACTTGATTAACCAGAACCTTTAAATAACTATAGTTGTTTTTTTTTCTGAACTCCACTTTTAGGAGAAAGAGGCACATGACAAGCAAACGAGCTGATAACAGGGACTTAGCCACACAAAGCAACTTCCAGCATGTAAACGTGGGTCAGTACAGACTTAGCCCAGCTCCTGCACCTGGGCATGAGAATTGACGTTCTGAGTGATGATCGTAGCATGCCTTCCTTCTTCTAAAGTTTATTGTCCTTCCAATATGTGTTATCACTCATCAGCTCTGAATTCACAACACCTCTACAAGTTACAGGAGGAACTTGTTATCCTTCGCACTGGACAGATAAGGAAGCCAAGGTGGGGAGGGTGAATCCTAGGCAACATTGAGGGAGAGCTGGGCCAAGGAGCCTGTCTCTTGGCTCTTCTGATTATGGCTCTTTTAGCTCTACCTTCTTGTCATCCAAGTCTGCAGCCCTGGAAGAACTTCACTCATTATTTAGGGAGAGAGTAAATGGAACTAATACTTTTTCTTTTTCCCTCCCCTTTTCCTTTTCTCTCTTTCCCCCCTGTATCTTCCTTCTTTACTTGCTTTGCTTTTCTTTTTGTTTTTATACCACATTTTCCTTTAAACCCTACTGCCATTGAACCCTTCTGTAACAAAGGAAAATACTGAAGCCAAACCATCAGATGTAATGACTTTGTCTGATGGTTTATATCCCATACCACATTCAACACCTCTCTATTGGAGAAGATAGAGGGTGTTTGATTGTCAGTTCTTGGGAACCTAGATTGGTCCTTACAGTTAATTGAACTAATAATTTCAGCAAGATTTTCAAAAGTGGGATGCAGAGAAAGATTTTCTTCCCTTAACCCTAATTTAACTATAACAGCATTGTTTTGGTTAACTTACTTTAAAAAAAAAAAGGAAAAGGGATATATTCCATATTATAGAATTATCAGTTTGACTTTGTTTTCTATCAAAATTCTAGAACATATTTTGGACATAGCTAACCCTATTTCTTTCTCGCCTCCTTTTAGAAATAAATATTAAGAAAGTAGTTAAAATTATCCTAGTTCAAAGCCTTTGTACTAATATGAAAGAATGTTTATTAGTCTTTCTATAACTCTCAATTCAGAATGTATCCAGCTTCTCTCTTCTTGATTAACCTAGGAAGGACTCACCTGGAAGTAATTAGGTTGGTGGCAGGACAAGGAAAAGGTTCCCTGATCGATCCAGTTAAGAGTAACCATAGTCTTTTTCTCCATGCTGAAGGGAATTAGAGTGATGGTCAGACTAGGACCCCTTGAGTTTGCCTTCAATCAGCTAGAAAGGAGCACTCTTGAACGGATTGGTCAAAGGAGTTTTGAATGTTTTAGAAACATAATTCTTCAAGGGTGTTCTGTTTGATGAAGCAAACTCTTGCCTACAACACAGAGTATGATACAAAATTTTCTTCTAATTATAAATGGTTGGTTTATGAGGATTTAGAAAGGGAGGCAGTGATTACTAAGAACAACTCATGCCAGACTAACCTCATTTCCTTTTTTGGACAGGATTACTAGATCAGGGAATGCCATATAAACTTTGATTTCTGCAAGGCATTTGACAAAGCCTCCGATGACATCCTTGTAGATAATATTGGGAAATATGGGCTAAATAGCAGTGTATTTAAGTGGAGAGAGGAACTGGTTGAATGACCAGACCAGAAGAGTATTCCTTAATAGGTTGTTGTTAAAGTGAAAGGAGGTCTTTAGCTGACTAGTTCAGGGATTTGCCCTTGGCTCTATGGTGGTCAGTATTTTTATCAGTGACTTAAGTCAGTCAACAAGTATTAAACCCCTGCTATGTGTCAGGCACTGTGCTAGGCCTAGTATACAAATACAAAGAATGAAATAATTGCTATAAAAGTGCAATCAAATTTTCTAATGATATAGAGCTGAGGGATTTAATATGTTGAATAGCAGATCCAGGACCCAGAAAAGATTTCATCAGGAGGCAGCTAGGTGGTGCAGTGAATAGAGCACCAGCCCTGGAGTCAGGAGGACCTGAGTTTAAATTCGGCCTCAGACACTTGACACACTTACTAGCCCTGTGACTTTGGGCAAGTCACTTAACCCCAATTTCCCTGCCTTCCGCCCTCCAAAAAAAATATTTCAGCAGTCTGGACTGATGGGTTGAGTTGAGTAAGATGAAATATAGTAGGGATACCTGTAGAGTCCTACAGTTAGCTTCAAAAAGATCAGTTCTACAAACATGAACTAGGGAAAAGCCTGGCTTACATAGCAGTATGTGTGAAATGATCTAAAGGTTTTATCTGAATATGAGGCAGTTGCATGGTAGGCCCAGCAGGTTCAGACTTGTGATTCGACTGATGTGGGGAACTCATAGTGTGAAAATTCTCTGTACTGGCTCAGCTCCTTTCCAACTGAGTCTTACAGAGTTGCTGAGGGTATTCTCTAAATTAAATGAGGAATTTAATGTGTTGCTTATAGTCACACAGCTGTGGTTGAGACAGGATTGGAACCTAGGTCTTCCTGAATCCAAGGCTGCCTCTCAACATGATTTTAGCCTGTATTTATAGATATTATTATCCAGAACTGAGAGATAATAGTCTTACTGTGCTCAGACCTGGTTGTGGGAGCATTGGTACTAGGCAGCACAGTCTAGGAAGGATAGAGCACTTCTAGGTGAGGGTGACCAGGTGGTGCATGAAGTAGAGACCATCTAAGGATTGGTTGGATTGTTTAGTCTAGAGAAAGGGGAACTGACTACCTACATAGGAAAAAAAAACAACCTACCCTTTTTTTGAGGATCTTAAAAATAGTTAATTTTCATAATACCCATTATGGACCCCATTTGTAGGAGTACTAGAGGTAAAATGACATGGCTATAGTCTGAAACAGTAAGAGGATGTTTGTCTTTAAGTCTCTGAAAAACTTTTACTTGAAAAAAGGTTTAGGCTTATTCTGCTTGGCCCCAGGGAGCACAGTGAACCATGGATAAAAGTTGCAAAGAAGCAAATACTATCTTAATATAAGGGAAAATTTGCTAAGAATTAGAGCTGTCCCAAAGAGGAGTACACTATCTCAGGAGTTATTGGGCTTTGTCACTTGCAGGGCCACTCCTCATAGAGCGGGTTTGTGGTCTGGTATTGGACTAGATGTACCCTAGGAGGAGCCTGCGACTTCTTCCTGAATCATCAAGTAAATTAAGGTTACTCTGAAGATGAGGTGGCCTGGAAAAATTCTATCGTGGATTACCCTCTCAGTCTATTACAACATTTATATACAGGTACAATTTGCTTAGAATGATTGCCAAGGACAGTCTTGTTTGAGGGCTGTGTTTGGTGGGGAGGAATGGGATGTCAGTCAGTAACCAGTTTCCATTTTCTTTTGATTTACCTTGGTAGCAGTAGAAGCAGTTCATTGTGCACAAGTGTCTCTGATCTTTTTTTTTTTTGCACCAGAGTGTGTTTAACTATCTCCTCTTCTTCCTAGTGCTACATGGAAAACAAAGCATCATGCTACCCCAAAGTTTAAGCCTCTAATGATAGCTCAGCTTACAATTATGGTATCGTGGGAAAAGCACAGGATTTTCAGTTAGAAATTGCTGTTGTTCAGTTATTCAGTCATGTCTGATGCTTTGTGACCCCATGGATAATAGCGCTCCAGGTCCTTCTGTGTTTCCACTGTTTCCTTTCGCTCATTGCTTCCGTGACACTATCCATCTCATCCTCTGCCATCCCCTTCTCCTTTTGCCTTCAATCATTCCCAAATTCAGGGTCTTTTCCACTGAGCCCTATCTTCCCATTATGTGGCCAATGTATTTAAGCTTCAGCTTCAGTATTTTGATGTTCCAGTGAATAATCTAAGTAAATTTCTTTATGTATTGACTAATTTGATCTCCTTGCTGTCCAAGGGACTCTCAGAAGTTCAGAGTGTCAATTCTGTGGTGCTGTAGTCCAAAAACCATAGCTTTGACTATATGGACATTTGTTGGTAAGGTGATGCCTCTGCTTTTTAATATGCTGTCCAGATTTGCCATAGCTTTCCTTCCAAGGAGCAAGTGTCTTTTAATTTCATGACTTCAGTCGCCATCTACAGTGATCTTTGAGCCTAAGAACATAAAATCTGACACTGCTTCCATTTCTTTTCCCCCTATTTTCCAGGAAGTGATGGGACCAGTTGCCAAGATCTTCATTTTTTTGATATTAAGCTTCAATCCAACTTTTACATTTTCCTTTATCACTCTCATCAAGAGCCTTCTTAATTCTTCTTCTCTTTCTGACATCAGAATATTATTTTCTGCATATCTGAGATTATTGATATTTCTCTTGGCAACCTTTATTCCAGCTTTTGATTTGTCCAGCCTGGCATTTCACATGACATAATTCTGCATATAAGTTAAATAGATAAGGTGACAATATGCAGCCTTGTCATATTCCTTTCTCAATTTTAAACCAATCAGTTCCATCTTTGGTTCTAATGGTTATTTCCTGGCCAGCATACAGGTTCCTCGGAAGACAAGTAAGATGATCTTATACTCCTTTCTGTTTGAGGACTTGCCATACTTTGTTGTAATCCACACAGTCAGAGGCTTTGGTGTAGCAGAAATAGATGTTTTTATGGAACTTTCCTTGCTTTCTCCATAATGCAGTGAGTGTTGGCAATTTGGTCTCTAGTTCCTCTGACTCTTGAAAACTACCCTGCTCTTATGGTACTTCTTGGTTCACATATTTCTCAAGCCCAGATTGTAAAATCTTAAGCGTAATCTTACTGGTATGTGAAATGAACTCAGTTGTTGAGTAATTTGAACATTCTTTGACATTGCCCTTCTTTAGGATCAGGGTATAAACTGATCTTTTCCAATCTAGTAGCCACCATTGAGTTTTCTGATTTGCTGGCATATTGAGTACAGCACTTTAACACCATCATCTTTTAGAATTTTAAATAGTTCAGCTGGAATTCTGTCACCTCCACTAGCCCTATTGTTAGCAATGCTCCCCAAGGCCCAGTTGACGTCATTCTTTGAGATGTCTGTCTCTAGATCAATAACCACACCATCATGATTATTGGTGATGTTAAGATCTTTCTTGTATATAGTTCTGTGTATTCCTTTTTTTCTTCTTTTTGGAGGACAATTGGGGTTAAGTAACTTGCCCAGGGTCACACGGCTAGGTTTTTGTTTGTGTGTGTTAAGTGTCTGAGGCTGGATCCGAACTCAGGTCCTTCTGACTCCAGGGCCAACGCTTTACTCATTGCGCCAGCTAGCCGCCCCTCTTCTGTGTGTTCTTGCTACCTCTTAATCTCTTCTATTTCTGTTAAGTCCGTATCATTTTTGTCTTTTGTCAATTTTTGCATGAAACATTCCTTTCATATCTCTCATTTTCTCAAAGAGATTTCTTGTCTTTCCCTTTCAATTGGTTTTTTTTCTATTTCTTTGCATTGCTTATTTAAGAAAATCTTATTTCTCTTTGCTATTCTCTGGAATCCTGCATTCAAAATTCTTTCCCTTTAGCTTTCTTTCCTCAGCTATTTGCAAAGTCTCATCAGATAGCTATTTTGCTTTCTTGTTCTGTTTCTTTAGGTTTTTTTTTTTTTTTGCTGCCTCCTTTATATTCTTATGAACCTCTGTCTATAGTTCTTCGGCTACTCTTTCTACCAGATCTCCAATCCCCATGAGGGATATCATTTATGTCATATCTATACAGTCTGAAGGTTTTTCCTATCTCAATTTAAAGCTTAATTTTGCAATAAGAAGCTCATGATCTGAACCACAGTCAGCTCCAAGTCTTGTTTGAACTGACTGTATAGAGCCTCTCCACCTTTGACTATGAAGTATGTAATCAGTCTGATTTTGATATCTGGTGATATCCATGAATAGGCTCACCTTTTGGGTTGTTGGAAGAGTATTTGCTATGATAAACAGTTGATAATCTTGACAAAACTTCATTAATCTCTTCCCTGCTTCATTTTGTATTCCAAAGTCAAACTTGCCTGTTATTCCAATTATTTTTTTTGTTTTCTACTTTAGCATTCCAATCCTTTATGATGGATGTGACATCTTTTTTGATGTTATTTCTAGAAGATGTTGTAGGTCATCATAGAACTGGTGAACTTTGGCCTCTTTGGCATTAGTGGTTGGAACACAGACTTGTATTACTGTGATATTGAACTGTTTGCCTTGCATTCAAACATATGTTCTATCATTTTTGAGATTATACCCTAGTAGTGCTTTTTTCCCCACAATTTTATTGACCATAAGAGCATCTCCATTTTTTTTTTATTAAAGCAATTGGGGTTAAGTAACTTGCTCAAGGTTACATGGCCAGTCATTATTTATGTGTGGGTGCTCATTTTCTGAGGCTGGTTTTGATCCCGGGTCATCCCAGCTCCGAGGCCAGCGCTCTTACTGCGCCACCTAGCCGCCCCATGCATCTCCATTTCTTCTAAAGGATTCTTGCCTGCAGTAGTCTATGTAGTGATCACCTGAACCACCCACCTTCCTGTCCCTTTGAGTTCACTGACCAAGATGTTGATGTGTAATCTTTTCATCTCCTGTTTGAACATATCCAGTTTACCTTGGTTCATAGATCTTACATTCCAGGTTATTATCCAACATTGATCTTCACAATATCAGACTTTCCTTTTGTCACCAAATGCATCTACTGCTAAGCTTCCTTTTGGCTTTGGCCCAGCTTCTTCCTTAGTACTGCAGCTGCTTATAGCTATTCTCTACTCTTCCTCAGCAGTGTGCTGGACATCTTCTGACCTGAGAAGCTTTTCTTCCTGCATTTCATCATTTTAATACTGTTTGGAGGCTGTTCTTGGCAATGATACTGGGGTGGTTCGCCATCTCCTTCTCCAGTGGATCACTTTTTGTCAGAACTCTCCACTATGACCGGTCTGCCTTGGGTAACCCTACCCAGCATACCTCCTTGTTTCATTGAGCTGCCTACAAGAGCCCCCTGACATGACAAGGAGGGGTGGAGTCAGAAGACCTTAGTTCAGATCTTAGGCCTTTGCCACACATTAACTTTGGGTCATTCATTTCACCTCCTAAATCTCAATTTTCTCATTTGCAAAGTGAGGGGTTTGGCACAGATGATCTCTAAGATCCCTTCCAACTCCAAGTTGTGTGAATTCACATGTCCACTTCAAGTATCTTACAAATAACTAAGTCTCAGTAGCACCTATAAAAAAAGAGGAGTAATAGATAGGGGTCCCATTTGCAGAGGTAGGTGAGGTAAATTGCTATGACCATTGTTTCAAATAACAGAAATACAGTTTTCTATCCTATGGGTAAAATCTATTTTGGGGGCATCATCAGTTTTTAGTTTGCCTACCCCTTTTTTTTATTGTTGTTGGGTTGTTTGTTTTTTTTTCCCTTTTGGAGGGGGGAATACAGGGCATTTGGGGTTAAGTGGCTTGCTGAAGGTCATATAGCTAGTTTTGTGTTAAGTGTCTGAGGCCATATTTGAACTCAGGCCCTCCTGACTCCAGGGCTGGTGCTCTATTCACTGCACCACCTAGCTGCCCCTAGTTTGCCTACTCTTTAGGAATAAAGGAATTCCTAAGACTTATAGAATCCCTTTTCCTTTGAGAATTTTCTAGGAAAGCTATATGGTAAAATAAGAGGAACATTTTAGCGTATTTACAAGTAGCACTTAGGTGCTAAAAATTTTGATAGTCAAAATCTCTGAGAAAGTTGAAAATCATTGTTCTGTTATCCACTTGATACTATCATTAAAGTTCCACAGTGGGCCTAGTGACCCCAAGTTTTACCTCTGGAAAAAGTGTCTTAACTCTTTTAAATGGTATCTTGAAGCTAAATACCTTCCAAGGTGAAAAATTAATGAATTGCTCTTCAGGGATAAAAGCATTAAGTAGGCCCCTTTTTATCTGGATTTCTGAATTTGTATAAGTATGGAAATAAGAAGCCCTTCCCCTCATCTTGGTATTGTGTGAAACCCAGAAAACTAATTTTTCCCACATGTTTCCCATTCTTATCTTGCTTCCATGGTTAGTAAGTGACTGAGTTTGCCTTGTTTGACAAATGAGAAAGCTGAGGTAAGAGGAGTTGTGGCTTGGCTTAAAGACTCCATGAGTGTTTGTAGTCACATGTTCTGACCACTACAGTATGATCATTTGTGATTTATTATTCTGGTACTTTATATAGCCTTGGCTTTAACTTCAATGTGAGGGATCCAGTTCAGCAGATATTTATGACAAAGTGAGTTTCAAGGAGACTTACTAGGAGGTAGGTGGAAGAAATCGATGATAACTCCAGGCTTAGGAGCTGGGACAGTGGTCATACCATTAATGAAAATGAGGGTGTTGGTAGGAGGAGGGAAAAATGAAAACTTTGAAGAAGTTAGGGTTTTATCATCTGGGTAGTTACTTCTGTGACAACACAAATGGCAGTACTTCCCTGCCTTGAGTTGTAAAGGCTGAAATATGTGTCATCTTTCTGATCTTTCCCAGCTCAGAAGACTTGATAGAACTTTTCCTCAACTGGCGTAGCTTTGTGGGATCTAGAGTTACCTACTTGACTCGCTTGTATGGAAAAAAAGAGGTCACAAGGTGCCATTTACTGTGACAGCATTTTCTTACCACTCGGTAAAAACAGTCACTCCAGAGGTGAACCGTAGGAATAGAACTCAGCCCCAGGACACAGATGTGATTCCTACTTATGGTTGTAAATCAGACCTAGCCTCTTTTGGCATTTTACTTTCTTAAACATCAATTTCCCTCGAGGAAAAAAAAAGGGAGCAGAATTGCTTCTGGATTTGTGCTCAACCTCCAAGGTTGACATGGAAACTTAAGCTTCCTATGGTTGCTATGATTACCTTTGAGGCCTGAGAGCCAAGAGAAGTGAATAAGAAGACGTTTCAAGTCTTAGGGAATTCTCACTGGTGTTTTAAACCAAACACATGTTACCAGTCAAAGGGCTGTCATTTTGTGAGCTCTGCATGCCTTGAGGTCTGCATTAAGGTAGCTATCCCAAACTTCATACAGTTTTTTACTCCAGATTTTTTCCGTGTGACTTTTTATGTTTTTAGTGCTCAGGTAACATTCTTCTTCCAACACCAATAGGAAAAATGTTAATTTGATGTAATATCATTTGTAAATTACTGTTTAGTCTAGAGAAGATATAACAGGAGAATATATGACAGTGATGTTTTTTGTTTTTGTTTTGGCAAAATGTTCCACTAGCCCCAGAGTTTCCCATCGTGGAGAAACAGAACTGGTTGATACATCTTCATTACATCCGCAAAGACTATGCGGCATGCAAGGTAAGATAGATCCTGAGATAGTTCTTTGAGAAATGAGAGGCAGAGAAACTTTGGTGCCCTAAATTATTTTAAAATACCCTTTCTCCATTCACGAGTGGATAAAGATGGAATGACAGCTGACCACTCCTGAAAGTTCCAAATTTCAATGACAATGATATACTTAGAGCATTTTCTTGTCATATAAATCAGAGGAGAAGTAGAAAGACCTGTCATTTCTCATAAGGGTTTAAGATCTTAGAATGCTATACCCAAAGCATCAAAGAGTTTCCTGTACTATGACAGGTTATAGTTATATAATTATGGGCCCCTAAGACAAGAATGTTTCTTCTTAAGTCATTCAGCCACTTGGGAGAACAACTGAGTGGCCTCTTCCTCTTTGTTCTCTAGAAACTTTGAAGAGAGGGAGCTTTCTTCTGGGCCTTACTGAAGAGCAGGGTTGGCTGCCTGACCTTTTTCTAGCATTCAGGTGGCAGTTTTTAAAATTCAGTTTTCTCTAATGCTGAGCGTTCTTGATATTAGAGGATCCCAGTCTGTTCTGCAGGTAGCAGTCCTTCCTTCCCTCACCACTTTTTGAAGAAATTCTTTTTAATGCTTTCATCACATCCTGGGTTCTTGTTCCAACTAGTCTTGTACAGGGAAGGAAAGGGGAACTGGCCTCCAAGGAACATATAAAGCAAAGCCAAAAATTTCTTAGAAGGGACTTTAATTTAAAGGCCACATAAGCTCCAGGCCTTCAGTATTCATAGAAGACTCTGCTAAGAGGAAAATAGGCCAGAACCAAGGCCTTAAGAGAGCTAAAGTGACCGATAATTAGTCTTCTTCACTTTCCCCATTAAACCTTTGAGTAGCTATCTTACAAGGGGGAAGGAGGGGAATAAAGTGTTGCCTTAAAAAAATCCTTAATTTAAAAAAAAATAGGCAATTTTAGAACAGGCAGCAGCTTCCTCTTCAGAGTATACAACTCGTCCTCCCAAGTGTTCATTGGTCTTGCTTCTTCCCTTTCTCCTCTGTGTGACAAATTCTATACTAGCATTCAATACAAATTAAGATAATTTCATCCAGCTTAACTTCTGGATGAAATTATTCTAATTGGTATTGTTGCCATTTCTGTTTTCTTTGTCCCATTTTTTAAGGTGATAAAAGAAGTATTGAATGGGCAAAGAAGTCAAAAAAGCCATTAGTGATCAAACATTCAACTTATCAATAAGGAGAGGTGGCTCCTGAATTCTGGGTTAGATTATAAACTCTTCCACTTTACCAGCATTGCTATATGGCAGTAAGACCTAGAACACGACTGCCTCTGAAGAGTTAAAGAAGAGCCTCACAAAGTCAGGCATAGCAAGAGAAAGGTGCATAGTGGGTGTGAACAGGTTGCACCTTTGAGGACCTCCAAGGAAGAACAAGAGTAAAGGATATCATTAGGAATCGAGTGATACAAAGAGAGTGTGGTCACATAGAGAGGTGATCTGAGTATCCAGAAGGCTCCTCTGTACCTATTTACAACAAGAGGAGAGACTGAAGAAGGCCTGTCAGGTGAACCTGCTGGGGCAAACTCTCAGGAAAACAAGGGCAGGATGGGCAGGTGTGGATGGGTGGCAGTCTGCATCGTTGGAGGGAACTCTTGAATCAGTGAGATCACAGATCCATCTGCGTATTAAATTTTAAGGCCATTATCCTCAATTTGAAAGACTTCAATCCCATTATGATGAATCTCATTTAATAGAAAGAGAAAACTGTTAACACGGAAGATGTTGCCTTTGTTTGGTCTTGTTGATGCCTTTTGCTTTTTATACCTCAGATATTTCTGGATTCCCCTACCCTCATCCCATTAGAGCCACTTTAGATGTCTTGGAAGGCATCTGCTCTTTTATAACCATCTTCCTTGTTAGTTTATCTGTTTGTTCTCAAGGTTTTTGACCGAGTTTTCTTCCTAATGAGATCTCTGATAGTTTCTTTCCTTTTTTTTTTCTTATAATCCCTATTGCCCACTTTCTGATACCTTCCCTTTTGATGTCAGATCCCTTAAGGGTTGTACCGGAAAACTGTCTTAGTATCCTCACATGCTGTAGAATTTACTTTTCACCAGTTTTTATACCAAATGACTTCTGGTGGCAGGACAGGACTGGCCTTAGCTGGCTTCTAGTCCCCTTTACTTCAGGCCTGGTGGACTCCCCTCCCCCAACACAAACATACCTATCCAGGATCCTTCGTAGTTGTCTAGCAGAGCCTCAGGCAGAGCAAGCTTCCTTCTTCTTGTACTGCCACCTGCCTACTCAGGGAAGAGGGGAAGAGAGAATTCTGTGCTACAGAATGGTAGGATGCGAGCAGCAGTGGGGTCGAGGGGTTAGCTGACAAAAACTGCAGCAGTAGCAAGTGGATTTTTGAGTGGATGCCAGAGTGCAAGCTCATGAATCATGTTGCTTAGCCCTGCCACTATGTGGGGTCTTTTGTGACAGGCATGCTAAGTGGGGACATTGGGGATTATGGACTAATTCTCTCTGCTGTTGGTTCATCAGGTTGTTAGCTCATTAGGATTCTTATTGTGAGATAGCTGCAATGGCTTCACTCTTTGTGCATAATTCTTATTTTGGAGAGGTTTGAGAGATTGTAAGTATTGGAGAAAATGCATGGTCCTCCATCTAGTGTGTGGCTCACATACCAGGAGGAGCATATGACAGAATGGACCTGTTAGAGGCATAGAGCCAGGTGCTCCTCCATAGGGAAAAGAGGAGTGAAGAAGCCTTGGCATCCCCTGGGGGAGGAGAGTGTTTCTCGATGGGTCATTGATCCCTTGTTCCTTTGTTATGATCTGAAGACCATCTCACCAAAGGATCCAAGCTAGCTGAATCCTGGCATGTCTTCTTTCTTTCTAGATACCTGGTCTTCAAGTCTTTGTCCATCCTTCTCTTATGGTTTTTTTTCAATTAGTCTTTGTGTTGTATGAATTAAAATATACTGAATAAAAACATCTTGCTTTAGCATCACCTATTAACTTGTCCTACTCCCCCCACCCCCGCACAATCTCTAAACCTCTAAGAATATCTACAGCAGAACAGAACAGGTCCTTAGCAGATGATTTCCCGTTTAACAACACAAAGGATGGCCATAAGTATTCTTGGGGCATAGGCAGCTACTTCCTCTTCAGAGTGTCCAGCTCTCCCTCCCAAGTGTTCATTGGTCTTGCTTTTTCCCTTTCTTCTCTGGGTGACAATCTTTCCTTCTCCAACTTCTGGATATAGTTCTAGACTCCCTGCTGCCTCTTTGGATCCCTTTCTTCCTCATACGTTTTGATAAAATGATAGAATGTCAAGTCTCTGAGGGCAGGTGGACAGGCTGGAAGCAGTTATGTAAAAACACTTCCCTTGGACCAAGTGCCGAGGATACAAATACAAGCAAAGAAGAGAGTCCCTGTCTCAAGGAGTTTCCATTGTAATGGAGAAAACAAGTCAAGTCAGCTAGCCTTTATTAAGCTCCTGTTATGTGCCAGGCACTGTGCTAAGCCCAAAGGATACACAGAAAGGCAAAAGACTCCTTGGAGATTCTTTTCTCTCTCTATTAGGATCATAGAATATCAGTGCTGACAGGGACCTAACTTCAGCCAGTGTTTGTTGTACAGGTCAAGGGAACAGCAAAGCCACAGCTTCATATTAAATACACATTTTGGTGCAGGGAAGTCAGACGGAGCTCTAGGCCCAGAGTAACAGGTGGTGATAGTTGCCTGTAGTAAGAGTGAACAGGGAGGTGGGACAGTGTAAAGGGAACTCTGGAGGGGGATTCAAGGAGATGAGTTCAGATTCTGCTTCAGTTACCTTACTACCTTACCTTACCTTACCTTACCTTACCTTACCTTACCTGGGAAAGTTACTTTTCCTCCTGAGCCTGAGGTTCCATATTTACAATATAGAGATCTATAAAATAGGTTTGTTGTGAGGCTCCACTAAGATAATGTGTGTAAGTCCTTTGCAAATCTGTAAGAGTTAGTTGCTATTTTTTTTTACCAAAATATATTTTGAAAGCTAAAGTCAGATAATGGTGGCTCCTCATATTATGATTTTTATGTTTTTAAATTTTTTTGCATTTTTGGAGGGCAGTTGGAGTTATGTGACTTACCCAAGGTCACACGGCTAGTTTTGTGTTAAAGTGTCTGAGGCCGGATTTGAGCTCAGGTCCTCCTGACTCCAGGGCCACATCCATTCACTGCATCACCTAGCCATTCCCATATTGTAATTTTTAATTCACATCTCTAAAAATAGTTAATTTTAATAAAATTTTGATAGATATTCACAATGTATCTGGATATTTGTGGAAAAATATTTAATTTATTTTTAAAAGCAACAAAAAATTTTGCAGTGTACAGGACTCATTTTTAGTGCAGAGAAGTGAAAAGATAACTGGGCTTGGAATCAAGAGAGACCTGGCTTTGAAACCAATGTGCATTTCGAAATGTCATTTTGACATTATGAACCTCAGTTTTATCATCTGTTAAATGGGTATGTTTATACTCCTGACTTCTCAAGGTTTCTGGGAAAGTAAGTGCTTTGTAAACCTGTAAAGCCATGCATGGGCAGCTTTCCAGAGGACTGCTACTGTGAAAAGCTTTCAAGGTTCTGATTACATAGTATAGAGAACTCTCCATTCAATAACAAATCAGAGCAAAACATTCATAGAAAATCAAAATACAGCATTCACAATGTTACAACTTATCACAGAAAATTAAAATACAGCATTCACCATGTCACAACTCAACAACTTATCACTAAAATGGCCACATAGTTTTCACTAAAGTGGTCACATAGTTTTTAACAAACTACATTTAGTCAATCACAAAGTACAAAAGTCAAAGTTCTCCACCCCTAGGTCACAGTAAATCATAATCTTCTCAGTCAGTACACAGTATCCAAGTAAAGTCTTCTTTTAGCTTGACTTGAGGCTGGCTCTCAGCTTCCATGGTTCCTCTTCCATGGTCCCAGCTCCAACTGTCACCTGGGTTCAAAGGCAGGCAGCTCCTAGTTCCTTGTCCAGCTCCTCGTTCAGTTCTTTGTCCAGTTCCCATTCCATATTGAAGTTCACAGTGTCTAGTCCACCTCAAGTCCTTCACAATTCCTGATACAAGGCTCAAAAGAAACTTGAACTTAAAGAAGGTGAACTACTTCTGTGCTTGCCATTACAAAACCTTAAAAGGCTACATAAATGACTGAGTGGAAGTCTTTGTTTTCTTCCAAACTAAGCAAAAGTCCTAAAAGATTGCTGAGTTGATTTGCCTCTCTGAATAAATTGCTTTATAATGGATAATTTAGTGTTTTAAGATTCTTATATAAATGATTAGCATCAGTCTGCAGTTTTGTGAGCATCTGATTGACTACATATGATGGGTTTTTTTCTTCTATTAGGCTCTTATCAAAGAACAGCTTCAGGAGACTCAAGGGTTATGTGAATATGCCATCTATGTACAAGGTAAATAAAAGTTCTTTTCCCTTCTTTTGTGGGAGAGAGAGATGCAGATTCAGATTCCAGGTTTGAGAATAAGCTTCCAACAAAATATCTTACTTGATCCTAATTCCTTCCTCTTCCTACCTCTCTCTTTAGATATCTGGAAAGGATGCCATGTTGGGTTGTTTGGAAACTAATACCAAAGTGAAAAAACAATGTGTTCACCTCTGTCCTTGGTCAGCCCTCTCTAACTGCAGTTGCCAAGTCAGCACTGAGGGCCTTGGGGCTCATGTGATGAATGATTCAGTGGTAGGAGAGAACTGGGAGAAGGAGCACAAGCTTGAGAGACCAGGCAGTATGGAGAGCAAGGGCAGAGCTTTGGGGTGCTAGGATAACATTTTCCTGAAGGAAAATTGATCAGAAGCTCTGTCAGGACCACTAAACTGATCAGATTGGGCTTTTAGGAACTTCTCGCTTCTGTGCATGAATGAATATTTTTTCATTCACTGTCTACCAAGTAGCTAGTCTTGATAGGGCCAATGGGATTTCATCTGCTATTTAGCAGCATGTTACATTAAGGTATGTTGGGGCAGATTTGGAAAAAGCACCACAGTATTGCCAACCTTAAAAATTCTGGACTTTTTGAGCCAGTATCAATTCATTTCAATTCACTGAGCATTTTTAAAAATCATATTTATTTATTTATTTTTAGTTTTTGACATTCACTTCCATAAGATTTTGAGTTCCAAATTTTCTCCCATCTCTCCCCACCCCCACTCTAAGACAGCATATAATTTGATATAGGTTCACATATACATTCATATTAAACCTGTTTTAACATGTTATGATGTAAAGAATAATTAGAACTAATGGGAGGAACCACAAGAAAGAAGAAACAAAGGAAAAAAAGGAGGGCAAATAATCTGCTCTGATCTGCTTTTAGACTCCAGAGTTTTTTTTCTGGATGTGGATAGCATTTTCCATCATGAGTCTTTTGGAGTTGTCTTGGATCCTTGCATTGCTGAGAAGAGCTAAGTCTATCAGAGTTGGCCCTTGAACAGTTTAGCTGAACCAAAGGGTATGCCCATTTTCATAGCCCTTTGGGCCTAGTTCCAAGTTGCTCTCCAGAATGGTTGGATCAGCTCACAACTCCACCAAAGGTGCACTAGTGTTCCACTTTTCCCACATCTTCTCTAGCATTTATCATTTTCCTGTTTGTCATGTTAGCCAACCTGGCAGGTGTGATGTGGTACCTCAGAGTTGTTTTGATTTGCATTTCTCTAATCAATTCCCTGAGCATTTATTAAGCACCTACTATGTGTCAGGCATTGAGCTAGGTGCTGGGGATATAAGGGCAAAAATAAGAACAGCCCTGCCTGAAGTTTGCAGACATTCTGGAGAGAAGCAACATGTGTCCCAATGAATATACACGAGGTATGGACAACGTCCTGTTGTGGGTGATCAGGGGTGGTCTTCACAACGGGGGCATCCCAAAAGGCCAAGTGTAGGAGATGGTGCTTAGAGGGACCTGGGCATTCCAAGCAGCAGAGAAAACTGTTCCTCCAGAAAGAGGAGTAAAGCCTCCATCAGGGGCGGGGGCAAGGCCTGGAATGGTGTGCAGGAGCTAGCAGGCAGCCCTAGAGATGAGTGTTAGAGGGGCAAGTGTGAAAGGAGCCTTTTCATAAAGGGCTCAAAGTGCCTTCAAACTCATTTCTTACTCTAAAAGTGCTAGGGACCCCTTGAAGTAGCTTCTGAAAATTTTATCCTAAGAAAAGTTCTTGGTTTTGGATGGACAAAAATAGGGTCCATATTTCTTTTTATTAGAATCAGAGAGCAGCCTTGGACCAACTTGTGGCAAAGGATCTAGAGAGGGATCCTTAACCTGGGATCTGTGAGATTGCTTTTTAAAGCTATTTTGATAAGTGCACTTCAATATAATTATCTTGGTTTGTAGCCTTGTGCTTTTATTTTGTGGATTTTAAAGCATTTTGAGAAGAGGTCCCCAGGTTTACCATACTGCCAAAGGAGTCCATGTTCCAAAAAAAGTCTAGAACTCCCAGTCTGGAGATTCTGTCTTGGAACAATTGGGTGGCAGCAGGCAAATGAGGCCTCCCCCAGGAGGAAGAGTGATACTGGAACATCTGGCGGGTGCTCCACACTGCGCTTACTTGGACATCGCTCATCATTTTGCAAGAGAATGCTAAAGGAAGGGGCATTTTAGCATCCAAACCGCTTCTTAAGTTAGATCCTGATTGATGTAGTGCCCCTGGGAAAAATATATTAATAGGGTTTATGTTCAAGTCTTTACTAACAGGCTTGTGCTTATGACATCCAGTTTCCTCTCTGTCCAGGGCATGATTTTACTTGCTTTTTGTTTGTTTCCACATAGCTTTAATATATCGTCTTGAAGGGAACATCCAAGAATCCCTAGAACTCTTTCAGTCTTGTGCTGTTCTCAATCCTCAGAATGCCGACAACCTCAAGCAGGTGGCCAGGTCCTTGTAAGTATTGTCCACTGGCACTGGAATTGTGGAGTTACTTTCTTCACTACATAGTGCATGGTGTCAAATGCTTCAGTCTTCTTGGTATCATCATATACTGATGGCAGCATGACCAATAGGTACTTAGGAGAATATAGATCCATAAAATAAGTTGTGCTTCCTTTTTACAATCTGAATTATTTCTACAATGTGTGAGAGAAATATGGCGGATTAAACTGGATGTTTAATTTTAGAGGACGTTATTTTCAGTTCAGATTGGTAAGGGACTGATTTAATCGGGTACACACCCATCCTTCCTCTGCTATGAGATTCTACACCATATTGACAGCTAGGGTGTTTTCCTTAGTTAGGTTCCTGACTGTTATTTCTGGATAATGGAAAGGAATCTCTCATTCTTTTTTTTTTTTTTTTGCTTTTTGGAGGGCAATTGGGGTTAAGTAACTTGCCCAAGGTCACACAGCTAGGTTTTTGTTTGTGTTTGTGTGTGCATTAAGTGTCTGAGGCCGGATCCGAACTCAGGTCCTTCTGACTCCAGGGCCGACACTCTACTCACTGCGCCACCTAGCCGCCCTCTCTCATTCTTTACACCTAGATTTTTGTATATCCAAAGTTCTGTAAGTGTTTCACTCCTGTTTCCTTTCTTCCTGTTTTAATCTCCAAGAAATCAAATAGGTTTGAATCTAGGGTGGTAGGACAGTTTGACTCTTGGAGAATGTTAATGTGTCTCAGCATTGAGGTAGGAAGGCAGTGTAGTTAATTTTTTAGTAGATATTTGTACCGAATTACATAAATTGAGTGTTAGTAAAATGTGTATCAGGACAATAATATAAGCATGATAATAGCTTATATTGACATACTTAGTCTATACCTATATACACTTTTATACTTACCATCTACTGGGATTGTTAGCAATAGTTGGGATGGAATGTAAGGATCCAAATCACTGACTTCTTCACTGGTTTCACAGAAGCCTAGTGTTCCAGCACACATCTCTGAATGTTTTTTTTTTTTTTTAAAGCAATTGGGGTTAAGTAACTTGCTCAAGGTTACATGGCTAGTCATTATTTATGCGTGGGTGCTCATTTTCTGAGGCCGGATCTGATCTCGGGTCATCCAAACTCCGAGGCCGGCGCTCTTACTCACTGCGCCACCTAGCCGCCCCTTTAGGGCAATTGGGGTTAAGTAACTTGCCCAAGGTTACACGGCTAGGTTTTTTTTTTGTTTGTGTGGATTAAGTGTCTGAGGCCGGATCCGAACTCAGGTCCTTCTGACTCCAGGGCCGACGCTCTACTCACTGCGCCACCTAGCCGCCCCTCTGAATGTTTCTTAAAAGAAAATAATGTATATGTGAGAACCACTGTCTAGAGATCTATATGAGATCACTTTATTTTTTATGGCTCTTTTTAAAACTTCTGATTTCATGTCTCAGCCTGAGTGGAACTCTTTCTGTTTCTTAAATTCCATGGAGAGAACATTAGACTTTAGGGGAGTGGGCAAATCTCTTAACCTCTCAGCTGTTCAGTTTTTTAATCTATAAAATAGGAATAATAATGCTGAATAAATTGTTGTGAGGATCAAATGAGATACTGTATGTAGGCTTCATAACTGGGAGTTGCCACAGAAATATCATCTATTACTCTATTTTTGGAAAATCAGAGCTTCCACAACATTCATTTCCTTAAAAATTAGACAGGGAAGGAAGAATTGAGGCATGATAGAAATTGTAGATAGAACTCTGGAAATGGTCATTCCGCTCTTCACCTTGGCTGCTCAGAGGCAGAACGATTTACTTTGAAGAAGCTTCCTAAGACCTACGAGTAAGGGATGTGCATGAAATGTTAGGCTCATGGGTGAATTGGGTGAGAAGAGTGATTTTGATAATTATGCAAATTCCATTCCTTTTGCAGATTTCTTTTGGGGAGACATAAAGCTGCTATTGAAGTGTATAATGAAGCAGCTAAACTCAACCAGAAAGATTGGGTAAGCAGAGAACTTTCACTTCTTTTTAATTAGGAATCATGCATGCCTCATCATTCATCAAGGCAGCATATCCCATTGTAATTTATATGACAGCAATGATCTGTTAACACTTTGCTTGGTCTTATATGGGGCATAATGAGCTGCTGTTGCACAAGGATCTGATACCAAAGCTTGAGCCATAGACATCCAGCAAGCGCTTATTAATTACTATGTGTTTGTTCGACTCTATCTTAGATACATAAGCATACGTAAGTATATATGCATATACACATACACACATCGTATACATCCACACATATACTATACACATTCATGCAGATATGCATATGCATATACATACACACATGTCCACACACAGTTCCACACAGATGTGAAACACATACATATATACATACATGTGTGCACATGCACATACATATGACATCAGACAGCTCCTCTGAATATCTTTTCCCATCAGTAAGTATTTATAAGTACTTACTGTATGCCAGGTACTGTGGTAAGCACACAAAGAAAATCAAAGGCCAGTCCCTGCTTTCAAGGTGCTTCTGATCCAGTAGGGGAGACACCATGCAAAGCTGTGTACAAACAAGACAAAAGCTTTCTGTAGAAAGTGGGATTTTAGTTGGGACTTAAAGGAAGCTGGGAGGTGGAGTTGCAGGCATGGGGTAAAGCCAGAGAGAATGCTGGGTGTCTGGAGAGGAGGATTTTGTTCAAGGAGGAGCCAGGAGGCCAAGTTACTAGATTACAGAGTGCTTAGGGGGTGAGTAAAGTGTAAGAAGAATAGAAAGGCAGGGGAGAGAATTGGCATGGCATGCCAGATGGAGGATTTTATATTTGATCCTGGATGTGCTAAAGAAATAGCAACTGCAGCATTATTTAACAAAAGAAGACAGACAGACAGTTAAGCACATGGGATTGTTGTTTGTGCTTATCTAGCACTATAATTTTTTTCTTCCCTGATCACCCTGATCTTGATATGCTAAGGTTCTGCAGAACACAGTTTTAGAAATGCTTCACTATATGTGGGTTTCTGAATTACAGAAATTAAATTATTTTTTTCTTTTTTTTCAAATGTTTATTAACTTCTGATTTACATCATTCCATTTCCACCAGATTTTGAGTTACAAATTTTCTCCCTGTTTTTCCCCTACCTACTGCCCCAGAATAGCAGTCCCACAGGATATCCCCTCCTCCAATCTGCTCTCTCCCATATCTTCTCTCATACCCCCTTCGACTTTTCCAGTAGGGCACGGTGTATCTCTATGCCCCAGTGCCTGTATATCTTATTTCCCAATTACATGTAAAATAGTATTAGTAATAGTATATGTGTGTGTGTGTGTGTATATATATATATATATATATATATATATATATTTTAACATTTGATTTTAGAACTTTAAATTCCAGATTCATTCCCTTCTTCCCTTGTCACCCACCCTTACTGGGAAGATAAGCAATTCAGTATAGGTTATATATGTGTAGCTAATGCAAAACATTACCATAGTAGATATATTATAAAAGACTGACTATATTCCCCTCTCTCCTATCCCACCTCCCACTTGTTCTATTCTCTACTTTGATCCTGTCCCTTTTCAAAAATGGGTGCTTCCAACTTCCCTCCCCCTAGCCTGCCCTCCCTTCTGTCTTCCCCCCTCTTATACCCTTCCCCACTACTCTCTTGTAGGGTGAGATACCCCATTTAGTGTGTATATCATTTCCTCCCTAAGCCAAATTCAATGAGAATAAAGTTGACCCATTCCCTTTTGCCTTCCTGTTCCCCTCCATTGTAACCATTTTCTCTTGCCTCTTCTATATGAGATATTTTACCCCATTCTGTCTCTCCCCATCTCCTCTCATTATATTCCTCTCTCACCTCTTAATTTCACCTTTTAAGTATTATATCTTCCTATTAAATTGGTCCTGTGCCCTCTATCTATGTATACCTGTTCACATATATACACACATTCACATATACGCCCATATACCCTCTGTTATAGACATATATATTCCCTTCAACTATTTTCATACTGAGAAAAGTTTCTTCAGTTACAATGATCGTTTTTCTATGTAGGAATGTAAATAGTTCAACTTTGATAAGTTCCTTATGATTTCTTTTCCCTGTTTACCTTTTCATGCTTCTCTTGCTTCTTGTATCTAAATGTCAGATTTTTCTATTCAACTCTGGTTTTTTCATCAAGAATACTTGAAAGTCCTCTGTTCCACTGAATGACCATATTTTCTCCTGAAACATGATACTCAGTTTTGCTGGGTAGGTGATTCTTTTCTTTTTTTTAATTAAACAAATGCTTTATGAACTTCTGGTTTACATCATTCATTTACACCAGATTATGAGTTACATTTTTCCCCCATTTTTTCCCCATCCACCACCCCAGAACAGCAGTCCCACTAGACATCCCCTCATCCAATCTGCTCTCTCCCACATCTTCTCCCATACCCCCTTCGACTTTGCCATTAGGGCAAGGTGAATGTCTGGGCCCCAATGCCTGGACATCTTATGAAACATTTAATTTTAAAACTTCGATTTTCAGATCCGTTCCCTTCCTCCCTTGTCACCCACTCCCTCTGAGAAGATAAGCAATTCAGTATGTGTTGTACATGTATAGCTATGCAAAACATTACCATAGTAGATATATTGTAAAAGACTGCTTATATTTCCCTCCCACCTGTCTCACCTCCCACCTGGTCCATTCCCTACTTTGATCCTGTCCCTCTTTGATAGTGGGTACTTCCAACATCCCCTCCCCCCAGAATGCCCTCCCCTCCATCATCCCCCCTCTCATCCCCCTTTCCCCTACTCAGGAGAGTGAGTGAGGGTAAGATATTCCATTTAGTATATATGTGATTCTCTTCCTGAGCCAACTTCAATGAGAATATGCTTTTGCCTTTTTGCCTTCCTGTGCTTCCCCTCCCCTGCAACCACTTCCCCTTGCCTCTTCTACATGAGATAGTTTACCCTACCCTGTCTCTCTCCATCTCCTCTTGCCACTTTCCTCTCTCACCTCTTGACTTCACCCCTTAAGAATCATCCCTTCCTTGGGGTGGCTAGGTGGCGCAGCGAGCAGAGCGCTGGCCCCGGAGCCAGAAGGACCCGAGCTCAGATCCGGCCCCAGATACCCAACACACAAACAAAAACCCAGCCACGCGACCCCAGGCAAGTCACCCAACCCCAATTGCCCTCCAAAAAAAAAAAAAAAGAATCATCCCTTCCCATAAAATTCAACCTGTGCCCTCTATCCATGTATACCTGTGAACATATGCCATGTACCCTTCTTCAATTATTTTCATAATGAGAAAGGTTTCATCAAACACAGTTATTGTTTTTCCATGTAGGACTGTAAATAGTCCAACTTTGATAAGTTCCTTTTGATTTCTTTTCCTTGATTACCTTCTCAAGCATCTCTTGCTTCTTGTGTCTGAATGTCAAATTTTCTATTCAACTCTGGTTTTTTCATCAAGAATGCTTGAAAGTCCTCTATTCCACTGAATGACCATATTTTCCCCTGAAACAAAATACTCAGTTTTGCTGGGTAGGTGACCCTTGGGTTCATTCCCAGTTCTTTTGCCCTCTGGAATATCATATTCCATGCCCTTCGATCCCTCAGTGTAGAAGCTGCCAGGTCCTGGGCTATTCTGATTGTGTTTCCACAATATTGAAATTGTTTCTTCCTGGCTGCTTGGAGTATTTTCTCCTTGATCTGGGGATTCTGGAACCTGGCTATAATATTCCTAGGAGTTTTCTTTTTGGGATCTTTTTCAGGAGGTGATCTGTGGATTCTTTCAACCTCTATTTTGCCCTCTGGGTCTAAAACATCAGGGCAGTTTTCCTTGAGAATTTCTTTAAGGATGATTTCTAGGTTCTTTCATTGATCATGGCTTTCAGGTAGTCCAATAATTTTTAAATTATCTCTCCTGGATCTATTTTCCAGGTCAGTGGTTTTTCCCATGAGATATTTCACAGTGCCTTCTATTCTTTCATTTGTTTGGATCTGTTTAATAGTGTCTTGATTTCTCATAAAGTCACTAGCTTCCATTTGCTCCAGTCTAACACTGAAGGAATGAATCTCCTCAGTGAGCTTTTGAGATTCTTTTTCCATCTGGCAAATTTGGCTTTTTAAGGTATTCTTCTCCTCATTGCCTTTCTGAGCCTCTTTTGCCATTTGAGTTAGTCTATTTTTTAAGGTGTTATTTTCCTCAGTCAGGCTGTTGACTGTCATTTCATACTTTTCTTGCATCTTTTTCATTTCTCTCCCCAGATTTTCCCCCACTTCTCTTATCTGCTTCTTAAGGTCCTCTATGGCCTATAGCCAGCTTGTATTTTCATTTGGGGCTTTTGGTGCAGGAGTTCTGACCTCACAGTCCTCCTCCATGCTTTGAGCCTCTTTGCCCCTAAAATAGGAGTCCAATGTTGAACTTTTCTGTTTATTTTGTTTCATTTGCCTAGGCATGTTGCCATTTAATTACTTGACTTTTGGGCTTGTTGCCACAGTAGGACTCTGCTACCAGATAGGGGAGCTTCCGCCCAAACATGGGGTCTTCACAACTTCTGCTAGTTGTATGGCCTCTATAAAGCCTCCACCCACTCTGGCAAGTTGGATACCCACCCCAAACTTCCCCCCCAGACCACAATCCAGATCCAGGCAGTTTAAAGCAAGAGTGATTAACCCCCAGACTGATTGCTGGATCTCCCTCCAGTTTGCAGACCAGGAGCTAGAGCCACTACTGATGCTGCAAAATGGCTTCTGTGCAGCTGTTTCTTCAGCAGCTTTTCACCCCCAGGGGAGGAAGCCACACGTTCCCCAAATACTGGTCCCAAAGTCCATAGGGCACTAACCTCTCACTTTGTCATAGGCATATCTGTGCTGATAGTTCTGGAATCGCCACAACTGCTGGTGTTCTGGGGTTCCTCCAGCTGGCTGAAGGCCCGGCCGCCCTGCGGCTAAAACCGCAGACCTGGGCTCGGCTCTGCGAGCTGCACTGTTGGTTCCCAGTGCGCTGTGCTGCCTGCTCTCAGAGTGCTGTGCTGGCCACTCCCTGCAGGGCTGCTGGGCTGTCCTCAGCAGGAGGTTAGGTTCTCTGTGCCCTTCTGTGGTTGCTGTGGCTCCAGAAGTTGTTCGGAGCCCCCTTTCACATTGTTTGAAATTTGTGTGGGGCAGAGCACATTGGAAAAGGGGTAGGTGATTCTTTTTTTTTTTTTTAAAGCAATTGGGGTTAAGTAACTTGCTCAAGGTTACACGGCTAGTCATTATTTATGCGTGGGTGCTCATTTTCTGAGGCCGGATCTGATCTCGGGTCATCCAAACTCTGAGGCCAGCGCTCTTACTCACTGCGCCACCTAGCCGCCCCTTTAGGGCAATTGGGGTTAAGTAACTTGCCCAAGGTTACACGGCTAGGTTTTTTTGTTTGTATGGATTAAGTGTCAGAGGCTGGCTCTGAACTCAGGTCCTTCTGATTCCAGGGCCGGCGCTCTATTCACTGCGCCACCTAGCCGCCCCGGGTAGGTGATTCTTGGTATTAATTCTAGCTCCTTTGACTTCTGGAATATCATATTCCAAGCCCTTCAGTCCCTCAGTGTAGAAGCTGCCAGATCCTGTATTATCCTGATTGTGTTTCCACAATATTGAAATTGTTTCTTCCTGGCTGCTTGTAATATTCTCTCCTTGATCTGGGAATTCCAGAAGCTGGCTATATATTCCTAGGAGTTTTCTTTTTGGGATCTTTTTCAGGAGGTGATCTGTGGATTCTTTGAACTTCTATTTTGCCCTCTGGGTCTAAAACATCAGGGCAATTTTCCTGGAGAATTTCTTGAAGGGTGATTTCTAGGTTCTTTCTTTTATCATGGCTTTCAGGTAGTCCAATAATTTTTAAATTATCTCTCCTGGATCTATTTTCCAGGTCAGTGGTTTTTCCCATGAGATATTTTACACTGCCTTCTATTCTTTCAATTGCTTCCTTCTATTATTTCAATTGCTTGGATCTGTTTAACAGCATCTTGATTTGCACTGGCTGATTCCTGCCGGCCTGCCAGGCTTTCCTCAGTGGGAAATTAGTTTCTCGGTGTCATTTTGTGGGTTCTGTAGTTCCAAAGTTGGTTCAGAGTCCCCTTTTACATGAATTGGGGGAGGTCGAAGCCAGAGCCCCATAGAAGTCCTGTTTCTACTCTGCCATCTTGACTCAGCTTCCTGAAATTAAATTATTTTTTACTTTTTTTTTTTGTTTGTTTGCTTTTTGGAGGGCAATTGGGGTTAAGGAACTTGCCCAAGGTCACACGGCTAGGTTTTTGTTTGTGTGTGCGTTAAGTGTCTGAGGCAGGATCCAAACTCAGGTTCTTCTGACTCCAGGGCCGGTGCTCTACTCACTGCGCCACCTAGCCCCCCCCCATTAAATTATTTTTTAAAATAAACTTTATTGATATCTTTTGTTTTCACATTAGCTGCAGACAGTCCCCACTGTATCCTCCTTCATCCCTCCCAGAGATCCATCTTATATAATAAAGAATTACAAAAGAGGAGAGAAAAAAGCTTCAACCCAACTAACCAACACATCAGAAAGGCCTGAAGTTATGTGCTGTGTTCTGCACTTATAGACTTTTCCCAAACATGTTTCAGTGTTAGTCATTCTGTGAAAGAAAACATAGACTCCCTCCCCTGTGCAAAAAAAAAAAGAAAGTTTCAAAAAAGTTTTCAAATCTCTTTTTTGATTTTTTAAATTCTTCCAGGACTTCTTTTTGGGCCCAAGACCAATTGACGTTTTTCTTTGAGACTTTGGATGTAGCAGTTTTGACTTTGTTGCCTTCTTCTGAATTTGTTTTCATCTTCCTCGCACCATAGTAACTTTGAGTGATCAGATTCTTTGTTGTTTGCTCATCTTCCAGCCTATTTCTTGACTTAATAACTTTATGTTCAAGTTGGGATCTGCTTCACAGATGGGAGGGGCATTATCCCAAGCCTCAGGTTTTTGTGCAGCTCTTTTTAGTTCTAATTATGGGGTTCCATTTCTTCCCAGTACTGTGATCTGAGGAGAGGCATGTTCACTATGTCCTGGCCTGTGCTCTGGTCTCAGTGATCACAAGCACTCTTTTTTCACCCTGGAACTCTGACCAAGGTCCCTGTTACCATGTGTGTGCTGAAAGTCATTACTGTTGTTTTGTTTCAGGAATCTAAAACTCTTAACTAAACTTTGCAGTTTTGTTCACTCTTAGTTATGGATAATTTTTCTTTGTTCTTGAACCCTGTAAATTACATGTGTCAGTTGGTTTGGGCAGAAAGATTTTCAAAAGCCAGATGGATCTCTCTGTCTTTAGACTTTCCTCTAAGCAGAGATGCTTAGAATAATAAATTTGTTTATGACAAGTTTTTGTCTAAGACGCTAGAGTTCTGAGTATTTATTCCAAATGCTGGGTGCAGTTTTAAAGCTGAAGAAGGTACGTTTCTTCCCTTCAAAGATCTCGGCCTCATATTTGATTTGGGGTGGGGGTTGGTCAAGTTGACAGTTTAGAACACAGGTGCTCATTGTTATCTCCAAACCAGTTTTCTGGTTTGAGGCCGACTCCTGCTAGGGTTATGATTTTGTCTTAGATTCTGCCAGTTGATACTCATTTCGGGGCCACCTTTTAGTTCAGTTCTCATTAGTAGCTCTCTCAACCTCTGCTTTCTCAAAGAGAAAATCACTGTTCGCTTTGCACTTGTCACTTAGAGAATCTGTACTTTGTTTCTCACCCCGGACCCCGATTTACATTTAATCTGTATTTTAAATATAAGTGAACACATTTAAAATCCTTGACTGAATGGTGGCTACAGTCTGTGATTTCTGATTGAGACCTGAGATTCTGCATTGGATACTGTTTTGTCTCTTTGCCAGCGTGAAGTTATAGCTGATACTGTTGTTCCTTCTCTTGTGGACAGGAGATCTGCCACAACTTAGGAGTTTGCTACATGTACCTGAAGCATTTCAACAAGGTAATTTGCACAAACTGGTTTTCCTCTGGCCTGGGGATTTCACTGAGGATTATTCACCATACTTTAGTCTCATTGCTTTGTTGTTTTGGTTCATGTGACTTGGAGAAATAGGTCATTCAATTCCTAGAACTTAAAATGTTTAGGTCTTATTGCTTAGATCTTAGAATATAAATATTAGTTTATAAGTTCCTCCCACATTTTCTGCCTTTTGCTTTTGTAATTACCCTTTGGTTTTAGGTTTTTTTAAAAAGAAAAGGCAGATTTGGGGGCTCCTGGGAGACAGTAGTAACCTGAAATGTGTTTTTTCCTATTTTCTTCTCCCTTCCCTACTCCTCTAATTGTGAGGTTTGCAACATTCTAGTAAAGCTCATGTATTGAAAATCGACTCTTCTCAGCTCACCATGGGTTGTGACATCATTTAGTTTAAACATTATGTAATAGAGATTGATTCTCAGCTTTAAGTATATCTGATGTCTGAGAGCTGGTATGGGCGTTTTGGTGTTCAGGTTTAATTTCCAAGAGAAGAATTTGTATTTCAATGTATTTTCAGTTACTAAAGATCTGTCTAAAACAACAACCATTGGAGGCATCTTAGGTAACTCAATCAAAAAGAACAGAGTTGCCCTGAAGTAAGGAGTGGGCTTGCCAACTCAACTGTTGAATGAAAACCACGAGGTGATGAATAGCCACTGGAAGGGGCAGGGGGAGGAGGGACGGACATGTGGTACCTTTTGTAGTACAGCACAGGGACATAAAATGAATGACAAAAACTTGGATGACTTGGGGCACATGTGAGTGTCCTTTTAGAGAATGTCAAGGGATGAACAGTTCCTTTCTGAACTCTCATTTAATGTGGTTTTCTCTATAAAGTCCTAGTGTTAGAAGAATTGTAAGCTCTCATTCCTTTCCTGCTGAATCATTGGTGAGGAAATCATGGCAGGACTGAGAGTCTTCATGAGAACCTTTGTTATTTGGTTTCTAATGGAAGTCAAATTGAGAAGGTGTAGCCAGTCCCAAAAAAACATGCAGACCTGGCTTTCTCTGGGGAAGTCCACCACAAATGCTTCCTTTGTGCTTTGTATGTTAATTGATAGGTGTTGGATCTCAGGGGGCACTTGTTCAATTGAGTAGCCTCTTTCTGAAACATGCTGAGTAAGGTGCCCCTTACACCAGAGAAGTAGGTTTGTTACAAAAGGAAGGAGAGGTGCGGTTGAACTCGGGAGCCTCGAGGCCTGACACAGGGCTAAGGAAGTCCCCTTGAACATTGTGCAGACTCAGGTAGAGATTGAGGTGATACTGCATGTGGCTGTCTAGCCTTCATGCCACATTGGGCATCTTAGAGCCCCTCTCTCAGGTGGCTGGTACCACAGTGCAAGGTGTACAGGGGAGTAGGTTGTCGCTTCCCAGATGTAACAGTGGGCAAATGCTGACTCAGGCTATTGTTGCATCAGTATTATTAATAGTAATAGAAGTATAGCCCTCAACTAAGTGACCCAGAATTGTTCATTTGCCTTTTCTTTGTGTGTTACTGACTTGGAGGTTTTTTGTTTTGTTTTTGTGTTTTTTTCTACCATACAGGCAAAGGACCAGTTGCACAGTGCCCTGCAGCTCAACAGACATGACCTGACTTACATAATGTTGGGGAAAATCCATCTGCTGGAGGGGGAGCTAGAGAAGGCTATTGACATTTATAAGAAGGCAGTGGAGTAAGTCAATCATTTTCTCTCTGATGTGGAAGGAAACACCATGGGATTGATTTGAGCTGCAAATTTGAATGAAGGCACAGTGACTTACTTTTACGTTTGTTGTTCAGCTTGGTTTGGTTGTTAAGATGTCCTGATTATTGGAACAGTTCCTGTATGAACTGTCCTTAACAGCTGGTCCCATTAAGCCGCTGAATTTCTTCATCCCTGCTTTATTGCTGACATTGAAAAAGGAGATATTCAGGCTTTCAGGTCTCACAGGTAGGGTGGGGAAAGAGCATCTATACGACACTTTCTTGAAAAATGGGTTACACCCAAAGCCCTTTCTCTCCCTGAGGAATGCTTGTGGTTCAACCAGTGAAGCATCACAATGATTGAGGGACCGGTGTGATTCTTTCTTGTCTGAAATGAGTTTATATCTATGCATAAAGTGTAAGGTGTAAAAGCACAAAGCCGGGAACACCATCCTCCTTCAGATGTGCAGCGTTCTAGGAGGGAATGCACAGGTCCCAACTGGCAGTCTTTAGACATGGGGATTAGGCCTTCTACCAGGCTTACCACAGAATGGACCCTGAATTAGCCACAGACAGGCTAATTCTGGGTGGGGATAGAAACCTGTTTACATGACTCCCAGGTGTTATTATTGGAACCAGAAGCCCTGTTGGCTGACAATTATGGGCAAACCTTCTTACTTGTAGAGTTAACTGGCTTCCCTCTGGTGCTCTTTGATGTTCTTGTGAGGTATTAGACTCTGCTGGGTTTCTGCACATGTCAGTTCTTGGGGTATTTCTTTTCAGGAGGACAGTTTCATCACATTTTGTAGGGATGCTTTTCTGAATGATTCTGGGGTTTCTACTTTCTGTCCTACACTGTCTCATTTCTTACCTCACTTTTATTCTTACCAAGGCAATGTTTTGTTACTTTGCTATTTACAATTCTGGCCCATCAGCAGCCATGTTAATTAGAAATGACCAGAATGGCCACCAAAAACCCTTCAGTTTTACCAAACAGTTTGTGTATTTTTTTTCTGTGATCTTGGTGAAGTTATTGTGGGTAAGTAGCTAGGACAATAACAGCTCCTTTTGGATTATTACCAACCCCTTTAAGTCACTGATATTCAGCAACTTAATTCAGTCAGCATTTATTATGAGCATGTGTCTCTCCAGCTGTGTTAATCACTGAGGGTGAAAAAGCAGCCCTTTTCCTCAGAGAGTTTCTGTTCTGCTGGGCATGTACAAGGACAGTGCACAGATAAGTAAAGAGGGTGTCATTTGGGGCCCTGAGCCCTGGGGGCATCAGTCAGGGAGCTAGGGATTCTCAAGGGTGGGGAGAGGGGAGAGAGCAGTACATCCATTTGAGGAGAAAGCACTGCAAAGTCTCTGACATGTGTGACGAGCAGCATGTTGAGGTCCAAAGGGAACTGTGTGAAATCAGTTCAGAAAGATCAGTGGGAGCCATAGGAGGAGTTTTGTGTTTTATCCCGGAAGCACGAGGGAATCAAACAGAGGGTGATGTGTCAGGACTGCTCTTGGCAGCTGTGTGGAGGGAGGATTGGAGAGGGGAGGAACTGGACAGAGGGAGAAGAGAAAGAGACTATGAGGGCCTCTACCAGGATGATGGAGGTGGAATGCCTGAAGGAGACCTAGAAGGGGGAGGGTGCACAGTGGCTGACTGGTGGGGAGGAAAAGCAAAGGGAAGGGGGCTGATGCCAAGGTTGTGAGCCAGGTGCTTTGACAGAAATAAGGGAGAGAAGAGTTTCACGAAGAGAGGGAATGAGGAGGCCAAAATGTCAGGTGGGTGTGGTCAGCAGGTGAAGTGGGCCGGGAGCTCAGGGAGGATGTGACAACCACCTCTGTAGGTGTGAGCATCACCTGCATAGAGGGGATCACAGAGCTAGAATGGAGAGAGAAAAGTGGACCCAGGACAGAATACTGATGTTGCTTTACCTGTGGATAGGGGCGTGTGGATCATGACGCTTTGGGGTTATTGGTTAGAATTGATATTACAAGCCTCACTGGTCTGTGTTACAGGTTCTCACCGGAAAATACAGAACTTCTTACAACCTTAGGACTACTCTATTTACAGGTAATCCCAGCTCTCCTTACACATGAGCTGATTTTGAAGATGACCCATAGTTAGGTCCAGAGGTACTTCCTTGAAGTCATTTGATGTAAACTTGACACTTTTCACTGAAGGCCACATCAGACAGCCTTTCGTGAGATTTCTCTCCGTGTCTCCTAATTTTCTGCATCTATATCAGAACAGAAGTTCTGCTTGGGGCCAAATCCTGTTCCTCAGCCAGCCTGGGAGGGCACAGTGAGGATGAAGAGCTGCCAAGTGAAAACGGGAAGATGGGTGATGGTGGCCAGGAAGCCAGAGCTCCAGAGGCAGAAGGCCTCAGTTTGAGGGACACAGGGGCTGAAGCTCTGAGGAGCTGTGCCTGAAGTTAGAACAGTAGGAGCCTTCCCTTTGGCTTCCCCTTGCCCCCTTTCTCCTTGGGGTGGAGTTCCCAGTGGCTCTCAGAGGAGGGGGCTCAGGGTCAGGCTTTCCTCTCCCTGTTCAGATGGCTCAGTGCTGTGCAGCCGCTGACCCTAAGGGACATAGTCTAGTGGCCTTTGTATCTTGGTTTTTTTTTTCCTTTCATTGAACTGAGAAGGAAGACGTCTCCTAAAAAGCGTCCAACAAAGGATTGAGGGTGGGGGGAGGTGGGCCTGGGGACCATGAGGTCTTGCTTCTGGCAGCCAAGGATGGAAAGAGTTGTGTGCTGCCATGGGCCACGACAGCAGCATGGGAGGGGGTGACGGGCTGAGACGGGTTTCTTTCTTTTTTTTTTTCTTTCAAACTGGATGGGCTTCATTTTTGACACGGCATAGACTTCCCAACAAACCTAACACAAAGGACACCCCTGAACATGATGAAGCACTCCCACGGGACAGTCCAGGCCCCTTTAGCTGTTTCATCTCTGACCACTCAGTGGAGAGGCCTGTCTGACCTTTGACCTTTGGTGCCAACAACAGGAGCACTCACGTGATTTTCCTCATGGCCGTCGTGTGTACTGGGGCTTCTTTTTTTCTTTACTGTCTCATCAGTTTCATCCCAGTCTTCTCAGGTTGCTCTGAATTCCTGATTTGCTTCATGTCCTGCAGTATAACAGCATTTCATTACATTGATACACCACAGTTTATTCAGCTCTTCTCCAGGGAGACATGCCAATCTGGACCAGGGACATCACAGATCCATACCCCCTTCTGTACATATCATAGAAAAAGCTATAAAACCCCAGGAGCTGCTGATTGTCATCTTAGGACAGACCTGGCTTCATCCATGGGCCAGGTTAGCTCCGAGATGTGTTTGTCTAGAGGTCAGAGGACTCAGGTTGCTGTGTCCTTGGTCCTGAATGTACCCATAGCTTTCTCTGTCTCTGATATTGTTCTCTCGTTTTCTTTGCCCCCCCTCCCCCCAAGCTTGGCATTTACCAGAAGGCATTTGAACATCTTGGAAATGCGCTGACTTTTGACCCTACCAACTACAAGGTATAAAAGGACATAGCACCTGTGGGAATGTCACTGCCTTTCATACATAATGGTTTCTGGTGCCAGTGCAAATCCTGCACAGGCCAAGTCCTTGAGCTTGGGGAGGGGGAGGGCTGGGGAGAGTTAGGAGGTAAGAGGATGGATGGGTAGGTGACACTGCTGGCACAAGACTGTGAGGACACATGGGGATGGGCCTTAGGCTCCCAGTCTTTACAGCCTGATGGGATGGAAAACTGGTGTGGCTCAGTATATGAGGGGAAGTAAGTTCCTGGTTGCCATCATGGCTTGGTGTTTCTTCAGTCAAATAGCAAGCATTTACCAAGTGCCTACTGCATGCCAAGCACTGTGCCAAAGTCAGCTATGGGTAAATACATACAGAACATGCAGAGATTTTACCTGGATGGGTCTGGGGCTCCCGGGAACATTCCTGGGGGAGGATTCCTGCTCACAAGAGAAGACAAATTGACCAGAGATGACAAGAGCTAGTATTTTTCTGAGGAAAGGGAGATGGGGAAATCCCTGCTTCTCTCCCAGAAGTGGGAAGAGTAAGTGTTAACACTTGTTTCAGTGCCTTTAATGCAAACCCTGTGGGTATTTGGAGAACAGAAAGAGGCCTGAAGTTTGGGAGCTTGCCATGTAGCACCCATGCATGCTGACGAAGCCTGGAAGGATCAGTGTCTCCCCTGGGCTCTGGGGTGGAGGAATGATCTACCTAGGCAGTAACGGAGATTCCCTGTGGACTTTCAGGCCATCTTAGCAGCAGGCAGCATGATGCAGACCCATGGCGACTTTGATGTTGCCCTCACCAAATACAGAGTCGTAGCATATTCTGCGCCTGAAAGTCCCCCGTTATGGAACAACATTGGAATGTGCTTCTTTGGCAAGAAGAAGTATGTTGCAGTAAGTGTCTCGTTTTGCTTTCTCTCTTGTGTGCCTCGGGTCTTCAGTAGCTCCTCGCCCTCCCATCATACCTCTCTTCCCTGCAGGCTATCAGCTGCTTGAAAAGAGCCAATTACTTGGCACCCTTTGACTGGAAGATCCTGTACAACTTGGGGCTTGTCCACTTGACCATGCAGCAGTATGCATCTGCCTTCCACTTCCTCAGTGCTGCTATCAACTTCCAGCCCAAGATGGGGGAGCTCTACATGCTCTTGGCAAGTATGTGATGCCCCCCATGATCACAAGGTAGAGTCAAGGGAGTACCGACATGCATGAAGGAACAGCTCCAATCCTGTCCCCATTGGCACTGCCCCATTGCCACTGCTGAGTCTGTCAGAAAATGAGGGAGGAAGAGCAGCCACTTGGGAGGGGGCCAGTGCTATCTGCTTGGGCAGGCCCTTTGTCTGGAAGAAGGGCATTTCATGCAATGACCTTTGAAAGTCAACAGGTTCTGCTTCTGGGCTGCCATTAACAGCAACAGCACAAAGTTCCAGCTTCCAGAGGCATAGAGTAGGCAAAGAGTCCTAGCCTGGGTGTTGCAAAGCCCTGGTTCCAGGAGCCCAGCTCTCTAGTAGCAGGCTTGATTGCTGTTTTAGAGGGTTTGAAGGGCTTAAGCTAAGTTTGTTTTGTTCAGCACCTGAGTTCTAGAACTAATGGGTAGAAATGCCAGGGTAGCAGATTTCAGCTTAATATGAAGAGAAACGTGATGAAAACTGGAGACATTCAGAAGTTGAAGGATTGTCTTAATAGGTGGTGAAATCTCCATCATTGGGAATGTTGTAGAAGGGATTCCCAATCAGGTATTGGTTGAACTTCAGTCTCCTCCAGTTCTGAGATTCTGTGATTTTACAATTTAAGTCTGGGGCTATGAGCCCAGTGTCAGTACTTACTAGCTGTCCATCTGTGAGTGAGGCATGTGACATCTAAAGACAGTAGTTAACGTGTAAAGTGGGGATGAGAAGACTTGATGGTAGAATGAGTCAGGACCTGGGTTCAGATTCTGCCTCCATTGGCCTTCCTCTCCTCTCTGTTCAGTTCGAATTTGACCCTGAGCTGAGTGCCTGCATGGGGCTGCAGTCAGGACAGATGCAACGGGAGGACTCTGGGAGCCAGGCTGTAGTCAGCAGATCTTGTTCAAGCCCAGAGTTTCTCCCAAGGATCCCTTGATGGTTGCAGCCATCTCTTTCTTTTCTGTGCTACAGTTGCTCTGACCAATCTGGAAGATATCGAGAATGCCAGTCGAGCCTATGCAGAAGCCGTTGCCCTCGATCAGTGAGTTGGGGATTCTTGGTCTGCCACCTACCCTGCCCCTCTCTCAGTCTGTGGTGAGGACGGTCCATTTCCTGGAGCTGGTCTGCGCTGTTGCTCAACCTTTGCTGGGCTCAGACTGTTTCTTGACCTCCCCCAACTTTTCCCGTTGGACAAGTGAAGGATGCCCTGTCCCCAGGAAGAGCAGAAGTAGGAGCTGTATGTACCACCCATCCTCAGCATTACAGGACTCATACTTGGGACATATTTCCAATGACATCCTTTGCCATACGGTGACCAAAAGACCTTGGGTCGTCAGAGCCAGCAGTGGCCCTAGACCTGGGAGTCCTTGGACCAAGCCCTGGCAGCGGGGGCAGTGCAGCCCCAAGTCAGCCCAGCTCTGAGTGCTGAGGGTTTCAGGGGACTCTGAAAAATCCTATCTCCCTGGGAAGCTCCTGGCAGGAACCTTAGAGCAGTGAAAAGGGTGGGGGGGAGCCTTCTGCCAGGGCAGAACTCAGGCAGGGCAGCACCAGAGTCCCACACTGGCTGTCAGGGAGGAGTGTGGGGCACTGCAGGACTCTGATGGACCCCATGCAGAGCTCTGAATGTTTCTTGTGTAACACCAAGAGATCTCAAGCTGTCTTTTGTGGCAAGGTCACAGTGCACCTATTCTGTGTCTGCCAACTCCAGGTCTAATCCTCTAGTCAATCTGAATTACGCTGTGCTGCTGTACAATCAGGGAGAGAAGAGGAGGGCCTTGGCCCAGTATCAGGAGATGGAGAAAAAAGTCACCCTGCTCAAGGGGAGCAGCTCTTTGGATTTTGACCCTGAGGTATGTTGGATCATCCCCAGAGTAAACAGGCAGGCCCCAAGTAAAGAGCTGAGCAGTCTGACCAAGTATGTCTTTAACCCAAACTAGGCTTGCTCCGTGGTCCTGTTTGCAAGGTCTGTGTATGGTGAAGTTTCAAAATTACTGGCACTATGAGGGACATAATTTTTAAAAAACAGAATTTTATTGTGACCTTTTGTTTTTATAGCTCTACCTATATTTCCTAATGCATCCTGCCACTTCCCCCCATTTCCTATTTTAAAAAAAGAAAAAAACAATTTAGCAAAACTAACCAGTACACTGAAAAAATTGAACATTGCATGTAGACCAGTGTGCCATGCCCAAAGTCCCTTTCTACAAAGAAGGGGGTGAAGTTGAAGGCTCTAATTTTCATTCATGCTATGGATATACCTAAGTCGAAAACAGACCTCATTTTCTTTCCCCCAGATCCATCCTCCCCTTAGTCACTCAGGATCACGTTGTCAGTGGCCTCCCACATATCCACCTTTTCCATTCCCGTCACATAGACCTCCACAACTTTTATCCAATACCTGCACATTGCTCCCAAGGCCTCCAGCCTGGGTCATCTTCTCAATGGCCTCCTAATGGGCTTTCTCATTTGACTATGTAATCCACTCTGCTGCCAAAGGGATTTTCTAGGAAGTGAAGGTCTGACCATATTACTCCCACGCCCACTCAAGAAATCAGTGGTTCCCCGTTGTCCTTGGGATGAAATAGAAGCTCCTCTGTTTGGTACTTCAAGTTTCTTCACGTTCTGGCCCCATCCTGCCTCTGGCTTTATCATGTCACCCCCTTCACTCATCGTGTTGTGCAGCCAAATCATCCCTCTGGCGGCTGCTCACAGACTCATCCTCTGTCCTTCTTCGTGAGTGCTGCCTTCTGTGGGAGCTCTTCATGGTCACCCCGCCATGCACTGTGTGCTCCCCATGGACCTAGGAGAGTATTCACCCCCACTAGAATGCAAGCTTCTCAAAGATAGGGCTGCGTTAGCTTCTTTGCATTGTATCCCCCGGGCCTGGCACATAGTAGGTACTAAATCAGTGCTTGTTGATGGATGTTTTGGAGTTATCTGCCTCCAAGGGCTTTTTCCAGCAGAGACTCAGAGCTCATCCTCCTCACCCATTCTCTGCCTTATCCTTCCTGTTTCAGAATAGGTAAGTGTCCTAAATTTCTGCCAAGGGAAAATAATAAGCGTTTGTTAAGTGCCTGGCATTTTGTTAAGCCCTTTACAAACATCCCATTAGATCCTCACAACAACATGGGAAGTAGGTGCTGTTATGATCCCCATTTTACGGAAACTTAAGGCAGACAGGCTTGCCCAGGTCATTTAGCTAGGAAGTGCCTAAGGCCTGACCTGAGCTCGGGGCCCAATGCTCTATCCTGCTGGCCATCTGCTGCCTTGGCTAAGTATCCTTGTGACTGTGTGCTCCCTCCTTCTAGAACCTTGCTTAAACACTATACTTTTTGGGGCTGCCAGGTGGCACAGTGAATAGAGCACTGACTCTGGAGTCAGGAGAACCTGAGTTCAAATGTGGCTTCAGACACTTAACACTTACTAGCCATGTGACCTTGGGCAAATCCCTTAACCCTAATTGCCCTGCCTTTCCCCCTCCAAAAAGACAAAACAAATGAAAAAAGCCCTATACTTTTCCTATGCACCTTCAGCCTCTTTCATTCCATTTATCTATACATATTGTCAGATCTCCCATCCTTAGGAAATTCACCTTTAACCTTTGGCCCATACAGCTGTCATCATCTTACCACTTTTCTTTGACAGACTTCTTTAAGCAGTCTGAACTCTCAAGCCTTCTCTTCCCTCACCACTTACTCATGCAACCCCTTGCAATCTGGTTTTTAGCCCTACTGCTAGCACTGCTTTGCCAAGGCTCACCAGCAGCCCTTTTGTTGATGAAACCAATGGCTTTTCCTTAGTCCTCATCCTTCTTGGTCTCTTGGCAGCTTGGTATGGCCACACCCTCCATTTGGAGACTTTCTTCCTTTGCCTTTTCCTTGTTTTTTCCTTTTTAGTCCATCATTTCCCCCTCACCCGATTCTGCAGTGTTGGTGTTCCCTACAGTCCTCTCCACGGTTCTCTCTTCTTGCTATTGTTTTGTTCTATGGCACTTTCCCTTCCATGCTGTTAGCTTCTCCCTCTTTGCAGATTACCACCCAATGTGTCATGCCATCTCCTCTTGGAGCTCCAGTCATCCATTTCCTACTGCCTACAATTTTCCTACTCCCATATTCCAATTGTATTTCAGATTGAACATGTGCACAGCCCCTTGCCCTGCTTTAGAGGCAATGCCATGCCTTCCACACACTCCCACCCCATTTGAAAACTTCGGTTGTCTCCATTTCTTCTTTGTCCTTAACCGCCATGAAAAGTTTGTTTTCTTTAAAACCTCAGCGATGCCATCACTCGGTGTGCTCCTCATTTCACTGATGTTCCTCTTTCCATCCCCTTCCTCTCTACCCAGCCAGCTGGTCTCTTCATCCTTCCCCATCACTGCTCTGTAAGGCTTGCTGACTTATAGAGCTTACTGCATCACTTCTGTATTGCAGACCCTTCAGTGGCTGGCCAGATCTCTGCTTCACATTCCTCAGCCTGTCTCTTGTCCTGATTTATACTACTTTCACGTCCTATGCTCCAGCAAACCAGATTGACATTTTTCATATGTGTCTTTCCCTTGAAATCTTACAATCCTTTAAAAGCTAAGTCAAGTAATGTCCCCTACGGAGCCTTCCCTGATCTTTCCATCCTCAACTCAAACGACTAGTTTTTCTATACTTGTTTTAATGGTACAGTTGGTACCAGTTGTTATGTTAAGTTATTATGCATCATTTCATACCAGTTGGAATTATTTGTTTTTTTCTAGCTTTTCCCCTGATTTCACAGGAGTCTGACCTAGCTTTTGAGGTCCTTGGTTTTGCTTTGTGTTTTGCTATGTGGACAAAGATTCTCTTTGATGAAGCATAAGTACTAAATCTCTGCACAAGGCATTTCCAGCCCTCAAGTGACATTATCTCCTAATAGTCCTTCTCTTGCAGAAATCCAGGTTAGGGTCTTTTCTGTGTCAATAAGATAAAAATGTCAGGGCTAGCCTTTCTTGAGATTGAGGGATTTTTCTGAGATTGTTTTTTCCCTTGGGTGGACAAGATGGTGGAGATGGCTCAGAAAATGGGTGCAGCTCTGCAAGTTGGAGAAGCACTGGTCTGGACTAAGCCAGCTAAAGATCCCAAATCAAGACATCGAACAACTTCAGCCAACAGATCGTCCAATTTACAACAGCCCTTGGGTTCCAACCAAGCTCTAGGGCAAGCCATGTCTTCAGCAGCTGGGTTTGGGAAGACCACACAGCTTCCTGCGGGTGAGTAGTCTTTGCATGATACTGGGGATTTCACTTTTTTTAATAGACTTTTGAACCAGAGCTCTCCATAAAAAACCTATAAAGCCAACAAATTGACACTTAATTCTTTAGGCAGATTGTGAAACCCAGGTGTAGATCTTCAGCCATTGTTGGGTAATTGGCATCTTAGATCTACATGGCCAGTTTGTAAATACTTTGGGAAAATGGCTTATCTAAGAACCCTGACAGCCTAACTCCATCCAAGGAGACCAAGGAGCTTTTCAGCTGATGCATATCTAATTAAAGCCTTTTCTTAGAGCATGGAAGCAGGTACTTCCTTTTGCTGAAAAAGCCTTGGGACTCTCATTTGAAATTTACCAGTAGGCTTCATTTTCTTCTACTGATTGTTCAGGATTAAGAGGCCCTTAGAATTGGGGGACTGACAACTGAAACTGTATTTCCTCAATTAATTAGGTGCTGGAGGACCAGCTCAGTTTTCAAAGCCTCCTTCCCTCCCTCTGGAGCCAGAGGCAGATCCAGCTGAAGCGATAAGTTCCGAGGTTGAAGAGCAAAGAGAAACAGAGAAAAGCAGGCTGGCCCCAGAATAAAGATGTCTCCTTGGAAAGGAGGGGGAGGATTTGGAAAGGTAATGGTAGACATGCGGTGGCTTTTTATAGTCCGATGCCGAAGTACGAGTACAGCTCCTTAGTGTCTCAGCTTCCCCTCCTCTCGTAAACCCCAGGCCCAGCATGACCCTCAAGCCAAATGCCCCTCAAAAGTAGTTCGGTTATGTCCATCCTGCTGAGGTCAGAATAAAGGTAGTGGGAGACGGAAGTCTTTTAAGGTCTCACGACCCAGCTGATGTGCTAAAAGCTAGCAAGTGGGTAGGTACTGTTTATGATGTTGTTTTTAAAATCCTGGTTGGTTGTTTTTGTGGTACAGAGCAAGATGGGTACAACAACAGCAGATTGGTGTCTTATGATGACAGCCTTCAGCTACGGGGCCTGACACAACTGTATCTCGACAGAAATTCTCAGACCCTAAAGCTGTGCAGTATAGCAACCACGTGATTTCTGACTAGCTGTTAGAACAGCTGCCCTCCAGGCCCCATTTAGCAGCCTCACCTGCCCCAGGGGAATCTAGAACATGGCTCTGAGCTCAGCTCAGCTCAACTTCTTAAACAGTCAAAGAATCGAGAGCTTGGATCATGTCGTCCCTGGCTACTGAATCAGCAGCAGCAGCTCTTGTTGAATGAAAAGGAAGAGCTGCTTAGTTTAAGTTTTTATTTAAGGCAATCACTGACTATCGTCTATTTGTATATTCTTTATAGAATAAAGATTATGTATTGTCACTCTCTGATGTTATTTTCCTTTATGCAGCCATTAAAAATGGCTAGCACCCTCCTCCTTTCTCATTTGTTTAGAAGTAAATTAATAAAATATTTGAAAATGAGGTACAAGGGGTGGCTAGGTGGCACAGTGAGTAAGAGTGCCAGCCCCGGAGTTGGGAGAACCTGGGATTGGATCTGGCCTCAGATAAATGATGACTGGCCATGTAACCTTCAGCAAGCTACTTAACCCCAACTGCTTTTAAAAGAAAAATGAGGTACAAGGTGGTTGTTCTTCCTTTCCTCTTTGGGAAATTTGGAGTTTTAGCTTGTAAATTGAACCTTTATATATTTTATCTTAAATGTCTGTACCAGGCTCAACAGCAGCTAGGAAGGACAATGTCACCAGATTATGAGATAGGCTGATCTCCAAAGAACAGCTACCTACTGAGATGACCCAGGAACTCCCTTGGTTCCTTACAGCACTAATGGAGGAAGTATTAGAAATAATTTTCTTTTTCTCTCTTGGTGAAGGGGTCACTTCAGGAGGCCTACAGCACAAAAAATCCTTCCCAAAAAGCCAGCTCTGATGAATTGGGCACAAATGAGGTAAAGAAATAAAGGATATCTCCTGCCAACTATTTAGTGCACTCTCCTATCTAATAGCAGCTTTGAAATGGGCTATATATATATGTGTGTGTGCATGTATAATATATGTATATGTACACGTATATCTACATATGCATATACACATACATATCCATATACATCTCATGACAAGTTTCATTAAAAAAAGATTTTTTAAAACTGTAATTGGACACAGTATTTGCAAATGGATCCGTACTTTAGTCATGAGTATGTCAGGGATTTTTCCCCACAGGAATACCACATAAATTAAAACTATGTCTTATTGCAATGAGCAGTATTTTAAGAAAGGAAGAACATTGGGGGCAAAATGACTTCAATAACAAGGCAGCAGCAACACTGTATTTAAAAAAAACTCACCACTCTGGTCAGTCTTCCTTCCCTCACCAAATTGTGTCACACTGACTGGCTAAAATGCTCCTTTAATAAACCTTTCCCTTGTACCTCATGCATAAGAAATGTTTTTCAGCCTTTGCTTAGCTCTAATGGTGGGAGCTTAAGCAGTCGTGGTAGTTATGTACCAGGTTGCTTATGAAGATTTGATTTCCTTTCCAATCAGAGCAAAAATTAATGTTGCCTCCATCTTCATGATGCTGGGTTGGCCTATGACTTTGGTTTACCACACTGAAGGTAGAGCACAGATCCTTTGCCAAAGTAAACACATTCCCACAAGATGGATTTTATAAGGTAAGATTTTATAAGCTCTACCAAAAAAGTCTATTTTTTTTTCTTCAGAATTTGTCATCTCATTGCCATTGGGTAGTAGAACCAGCCAGTGAGAGGACTGAGGCTGGAGAGCTGTTGTGTTAACTTTGTGGTGGTGTCACTGGATCATCACGTTGACAACTGCATGACAGGTGCACAAAATGCACCATGAACATCATGGTAACTTTCCAGCTGCTTCAAGAAAACCAGAGGCAGTAATGAAAGGGTCATGAGAAAAACTGCTTTTATTTCAATGTGGGTGTTCAGATTTTCAAACCTAGCTTCCAACACTAGCTTAAGTATGTTCTTCTCTCCTATGCTTGGATGCAGAGGGACACCAATGGATTTAAAACTATCTGATAGCTTATTTTGGGGTGGGAGGATAAACTCAATTTTCTGTGATGCAATGGGCCTGTCTTACTGTCCAAAAATACACTGCATCTTCAGCTGCAGCAATAAAGAATCCAGAGTGGCCTTTGTGACATGCAAGGTGCCACCTTCACTCACCCTCTTTCCTAGAGCTCACTCAGTGGGGTGAAGAACCATGTATTAATTATCTTCATTTTCACTTCACCACTTGACAAATAGATGCTTAATAAATGAAATGCCACTGCAGTTCCAGGCCAGCAACTTAGGGAAGAAACCTAGATAGTGTGATGTGACCAGTACTAACATCCACCAGAGAATTAGATGCCAAATTACTGCAACTCCAAACTTGTTTAACCAAATGTTTACAAAAGTTTTCCAGAGCCTGCTTTGGGAAGTCATGCTGTAGTATATCAAAACCCCCAACCTGAAAACACTGATTCTTACCCAATCACTACACACTTAAAATGCAAGCCAGAGACTGATTACATTCTGTGTGCTCCTGCTTTGGCTCAGGCTGTGGGAAGGGGAAGGGAGGCCCAGGTCATCACTGATAACCTTGTATCTCCAACATGGCAAACCCTAGACAAAGCAAGCAGCAAGCAGCACCTAGGATCACACTGGCCACCCTAAAGATTATCTTTAAATGGAATAAAAACCCCATCCCCTCACATAACTACTTCCAAGTGGCTTTACTCATTCACTCATTTTAAACAGTTCCAAACATGTCTTGAAAACTGTCAGTGAGGGCAATCTGTTGTTTCTGAAAACTTTTTTTTGGGGGGGGGGGGGCAATTGGGGTTGACTTACCCAAGGTCACACAGCTAGTAAGTGTGCCAAGTGTCTGGGGCCGGATTTGAACTCAGGTCCTACTGATTCCAGGGCCGGTGCTCTATTCACTGCACCACCTAGCCACCCCAGAAAACTTCTAATTAGATCATAGACATCTATAAGCAGAACATCTGGCACCCACGGTCCCTTGGTTTTCCAGACAAGGATGGACTTCTTTGGGTGTCTCCTTAAAAGAAACTAACCTTTTTTTTTTTTAAACAACCTAAATAAACACTGAAGCAACTAGATGGCATTAAAAGGCAAAGTGCCAGGATATTTAAAACAAACTGTAAACTGCAGACCTAGAGTTCTATGTCAGAAAATAATTATGACTTGTTCCAGTATCTGAATTTCTTTTGCTAGGGCAAATCACTTCCTGACCCAAACTTGGCAAAGAGGCAAAGTGGAAAATATGGGGGTGGTGGGGGTGGTTAAGTATGGCTGTACAGTTAAGATTACTGAGAGCTATACTCTTGGCTTTGTAGCAATGGCTCTTAGCCTGGGATCTGTGAAATTTAAAAAATGTTCTGGTAACTGTATTTCAATATAATTAATTTCGCTTAAAATCCCATCTGGTTAATTTTATGAATTTTGGAACATGATTCTGAGAAGGGGCTGGTTCATACATAGGCTTCATCAGACTGCCAAAGAGGTCTGTGACACAAAGGAGGTTAAGACTCTCTGTTCACTCACTACAATGTTCTGGAGGCTACAGGTAGAGAAGCCTGATTCTTCTCCCAGATATATTTTCATAGGCCTTGAATTAATTCTAGCAGAGCTTTCCACATCCCTCATGAGCTGGTTTCACCTTGAAGGAGTGTAGCTCCAAATCTTCAAGCTGCCCAGGATGAGATAGATAGGCTGATCTTATTGTTGAAGCCCCTAGAGGGCTGTGCCCATGTGCTGGCTATAGTCACCCCATCTATCAATGCTGACTTACAAGTGATAGATACCTGAGGACTTCAGGGAAGAAAGCCTATTCATACGAAGCAAGGCAACTGCACAAGAAAACATCCATGCAGAAAACACAGATTATCGGCTGGTTTATTTTAGATGCTCCCTGATTTCCCCTCTCCTGGAAGAATGTAATGACCTTCTCTCCAGGTTTTAAACTATAAGTGAGTTAGCCCAAGTGTTGCCGAACAAATGAGCTCATTCTACCTATACCACTGAAAACAAATGGCATGCTGGGGGTTTCTTCGTCCTGGGGTGGGGAGGTAGTGGTGTTTCGGTAGAGAAGGGAGAAAAGGACAAGAACAGGTAACATGTACCTATATTGTAGAACTCCTCAGGAGCAAGTCTTCCAGCCTCACTCTCTCCCTACCTTCCAAATCAATTGTTCAGTCAGGATTCAGAGGCAGGAGAATGTCCCGGGCTGATAGCCCAGGGCAAATACCAGTGAGTCTGTAAGGGAAGAAATCATCCTAGGGACCTGGGGCTCCTGAGGGGGGAAGCTCCCATGACATACTTGTAAATAATTAACAATCAAACAAAACACGGATGCTGGCCCACTCCAAATGCCTCCCTGTGGCTTTATTTTTGGCTTTGCTTTTGCTGCAAAAAAAAATGAGCAAATTTCTCTTTAGCCTGAGAGGCCAGAGATCCACTGAAAGATGGAGGGCCCAATGGGCCACTTCAGCCTTGCTGCTGCTTCCTCTTCAGGCTGCTCCTCTCCACCTGGACATGTCCCAAGACATCCATTACTTGTAAAAGGCCAGGATACAAACAATTCTGACACAAGGCCTGGGAGGGAAAAGTAACAGAAGCCCAGGTGTGGGGAACTGACCTAATTCACAGTTCCAGGTAGGAGTGAATTTTATCTGCATTCCTGTTATATCCAGACATTTCCTATTGTTTCCCAAATAGAGATGTAAAAAGTTCTTGAGGGAACTAAAATGTAAATCATGTTTAAAAAAGTTTAAAGCACACAGAAAAGTGTTCTTACATTATAAAAATAAATACATAATGTAACGTGATGGAATACTTAGGTGCTCTTCTTGCAGCATCTGATAAGGTCAACTTGCACCTTTTAACGGAATTAAGTTTGTGTCACATGAGAAAAACAATGCATCATGGACAGGGAAGCATATTCCAGTTGCACGAAGAAGGATCAGAGTAATAAAAGGTCAAATTCCATAGCAGTAACTTGGCCTTAAGCCAGACGATGAGGCCAACCATAAAGCTACAAACACTTTGATCTCACCAGGCTACCCCATATGCAGAGGCAGCTCCTGAAGTCATCAAGGGGAAAACAGGGCAGGTCCCCTTCCACCCAGGACAACACAGAGTCAGCACACCAGAGCTTCAATGGCACAGGGAGTGTGGATCCAGCCTGCCTGCACTGAAACACAGCAGGCTCCCACTTTGCCTCCTATTTATGCTGCAGCAGGAGGTTAAGAGATTTTCCTTGTTGAATGTTTTGATCGTAACAATGAATGGAAGTTTTGCTTCAGCCATGAGCAATGCCCTACGGGGAGAGGATTCAAGAACCTTTGACTGGGCTTAATCCAAAACAAGGGAGGACCAAAGGCTGACTGCGTGCTCTTGAGGACTGGGCAAGGAGGGAAATCCTCCTTCTAGCTGTCAATGCTTTCAAACTATGCTAAGGAGATGGATTAAATGAGCAATTGCTGACCTTCTGCAGAGAATGGGGATTTCTTCTCTGCAACAGACAAAAAACACACACACATGCGCACACACACACACATTCTCTCTCTCCAGTCTTACCAGTAAATAGCTAAAATTTCTTGATTAAAATCTGAAATGCTTCCTGTGCAATTGCCAATAGGCTGGAATGTGTTGATAGTTATTTCTTTGGCTATCCTCTAATTAGATCTACAACTTGCTTTAACACCCTAAATTCTATTTCTTAAACCATCTATTGATATCCCAAAATTCTCAGGCCATTTATACTTTCTCAAAGGCATCAACCCTACCCCTATTCACATCAATGAGAGTAGACTTCGGAATAGAACAGTCCTTCTGCTGAAATGGCATCCCCGAGGCCCACAGTTCGGATGGGGTCCTTACAAACCAGGACAGGGGTGAAATGAAAAGAGATTCCCTCTCTGTGCCACTGAACCACTGGCTCATTTGGATTTACAGATATCCTGGAACCTGCCTCTGAATGTGAAGTCAGAAACTCTAGAGGCGCTCTGAGAGACACACGGCTGGTATCGATTGTTTCTGACGCACAGGCCTGTGTCCCTGCTACACGGGCTCCTGCAGCCACAGAAGCGAGCTGGTTACCCCAGTGCCCATCCACAGTTGCCAGAATGTGATAGGCTAGAGTATGGAAATGGATCCGGGTGAGATCTGACGCTCTCTCTTTACTCCAGCCATGCTCCTTCAAGATCCAGAAGAGGATGTCACTGACGACACCCACATCAGGGACGCCACTCCATGCGAGGAGAGAGGAGTGAGGACCAGACGCTGACTGGCTAAGGAAGAGCAGCTCCTGTTCATTCAATCCAAGGGAATTCACCAGAGGGAAAACCTGCTAACAAAACAGAAGGATAGTTTTCTTCCTGAGAGGAAAAGTTCAGCACATAGGGCCCCTTGAGACCCTGCTAATAATGGAATCAGAGTGAAGGAGGAACACTCCCTTCCTCTCCTTCCTTGTCAGATTATCCTCATGGATCATAGTAGCCTCCAGGTCTGTGAAGTAGAGCATGACATTGCTCTAACATCACCATACTGATGGCAATTCACGACACTGTCTAATAAGAGCACCTTAAAATGAAGTCTTTGGAGCACTCTGGTTAATGCCAAACTCTATTACCAGATTCTACTTTATGATAAATGTTGTTCAATTCTAATCTCCAAAGCCATGTTTTTTTGGCATTTCCCCCAGCACCTACTCTTAATGGAATGCCTTAACACAAAATACATGTTCCACAAATGATTAATGAGCTTCGTGTATTAATTACTGGAACTATAAGCTCCCAATGGGTCTCATACACCAGGGCAACACAGGCAACTGAGGAATCAAACAAAAGGAGACACTGAGGGCATCAGCAAATAAAGATTTACATGAATTCAGTGAGTTGGGAAGAAGTGCTAAGACCCACACTGCAGAATAAGCCTGGGTAAGAACTAGTTAAAATGGAAAAAGTCAAACTAGCAGGCACTGGTGAAGGGTATGTGTAGGTGCGAATGTCTATGAATGTGAGAGAAAGGGGGGAGGTAGGGGTAGAGGGAGAGAGAGGGGGAGAGAGGGAAAGAGAAAGACAGAGATGGAAGGAGAGAGGGAGGGGGAGGAGGAAGAGAGAGCAAGAGAGAGAGGGAGGAAGAGGGGGAGAGGGAGGTAGAGAGAGATAGAGTGAGTGTAGTAGATTTTTTTGTATTTTGTTTTTTAAGGAAAAGAACAGGAATTTCTACCTACACTAGGATATCAACTTACGCCAAACGTTGTAGTTCTTTTCTTTTTAACATTAAACTTTTAAATTGTGAGTTCCAAATTCTCTCCCTTCTAGCTCCTTCCTCACTTAACTGAGAAGGCAAGTGATATGATACCCATTACACATGTGAAGTTAAACAAAACTTATTAGCCATGTTACAAGAAACAAAGTGAGAAAAATATGCTTCATTCTGCACTCTGAGTCCATCAGTTTTCTCTCTGGAGGTGGAGAGCATTTTTCATCCCAAGTCCTTTAAAATTGTCTTAGATTATTGTACTGATCAGAGTAGCTAAGTCACTCAAAATGGATCATCATCATCAATACTGCCATTACTGTGTAAACATTCTCCTGGTTCCACTAACTTCACTTTGCATCAATTTACATAAGTCTCCCCAGGATTTTCTGAACGGGGTTACTCCCCTCAATCTTCTTATAGCACAACAGTACTCCATCACAATCATAACTCGTTCAGTAATTCCCCAAATGATGGGCATCCCCTCAACTTTCAATTCTTTGCCACCACAAAAAGAGCTGCTATATTTCTGAACATGATTCCTTTTCCTTTGATCTCTTTGGGGTGCAGACCTAGTAGTGGTATTATTGGGGAAAATGGTATATACAGCTCTATAACCCTTTGGGCATAGTTACAAATTGTTCTCCAAAATAGCTGGATCAGTCCCTAACGCCACCAACAATGCATTAGTGTTCCAGTATTTCCACCTCCTCCCCAGCCTGTCATTTTCCTTTTCTGTCATGTTAGCCAATTTGACAGGTGTGAGATCAACAATTACTTACTGAATACCTACTATATGCAGGGCAAGAGGTTGCAAGGGGAAGTGGTTAGAGAGCTGGTTTCAAGGTCAGAACTAGGCTCAAGTACCACTTCTTGACCCATAATGGCTGTGTAACCTGGGGCAACTGAATTCACTCTCAGTATAACTAAACAACCAGTCCATTCACACTGCCTGTAGGTTTCCTAAACCAACATTAAAGTCATCAAAGGCAGGGAGTCTTTACAGAGGGAGAAAGAATGCAGGTAGGGCGAAAAGAGGAAGGAGAAAGATTTGATTTAAAACATGCTTTTTTTGCTGGTGAAGGAAAAGTCTGGAGTTGAAAGTTAACTCCTTCCCTAAAACTAAAAACAGGCACTGACCAGCATAGACACATGGAATCCTTCAGTAGAAAATACTTCTGTAGAAAACATTCTCTGAACTTTGATCAATGCCACAAACCATGAATCCAGAGACCTGAAGGTGAAACCCAATACTAAGGGCCTGCAAAAGAGGTAATGAACTTCAGATGCAGAGACATACACTTGTGGCTATGGCCACTGTGGAAGTTGTTATACTATGAATGTTAAGGGTGGTTTTGTTTTTCTTTTGTTTCTGGTTAACTTGGGGGTAGGGGAGTTGAAGGGAGATATTATAAACACAAAATAAAAATCTAAAAATATATAACAACAACAGCTACTATTTGTTATAGTATTACAACCACATGGCAGACACTGTGCTAAGCTCTGGACAACTATTATTTTACCTAGTCCTCAGAACAACCCTGGGAGGTAGATGCTATTATGATCCCATTTTACAGATGAGACAAACAGAGGTTGAGCAACTTGCTCAGGGTCATACAGCTAATAAAAGTCTGAGGCTACGTTTGAACTCAGGTCTTTCTGACCATAGGCTGTGTGCTCTGGGCACTGTGCTACTAAGCCAGCTTACTGAAAAACAAAACATAACAAGCAAACAAACAAACAAACAAAAACCAATTACTTTTCCAATAAAGAAACTATTTAGACAAACTGTTCAATCATCTTCCTTCTGATGTATGTACAAGTTGTTTTAGAAGAATCACAACCCTTCACTGGGGTTCTAAGATAAACTTGTGTGAAAAAACAATAGTGTTCTAGGTGAGTAAAGAACAAAGGATTAAAGAAAACAAACAAAAACCATAAAGGATCTTTCCCTCTTTGTAGCAACTCTTTTTGTGGTGGTAAAAACACCACAAAAAACCCCAAACTAGAAACTAATGCTAGGTCCATCATTTGAGGAATGGCTAAAAAAGCTGTGGTACATATGTTACAGAATACTATTGTACCAAAAGAAATGAAAGTGATGATTTCAAAGAGAGAAAGATCTGTATGAACTGATGCAGGGTAGGGTGAGCAGAACCAGAAGAATAATCAGTACTAGAACATCAATATTATAAAAGTTAGCAATTTTGAGGATTTTTATAAACTGATAAAGAATGAAAGGAGTGGAACCAGGAGAATAACTTACACAATAACAACACTATAAAGATAAATAATTTTGAAAGCTACAAGAACTATGGCTAATACAAGGAACAACCCTGATTCCAGAGGACCAAAGATGAAATCTTCCATCCATGACAGAGATGTGAGGGGTCTGGGGAACAGAACGAAGCATGTATTTTTTTTTTTTTACAGCCAATGAAAGAATTAGTTTTTCTTGACTACATGGTATTTGTCATAAGAAATTTGTTTTTTCTTTTCTCAAGGGGATATAGAGAAAATAGATTTCTGTAACTTCAAAAGAAAACAGGTAGTAGGGTGTGCTACATCTATGAAATGCTATATGTACTTTCAGATGAGGTCATTGCTGATTAGTTTTACTTAACAATTTTGCTTTGTTATAAGAGACCTCTTGGATGTGGGAATAATCTGTAAATGTTTGCAATATGAAAACAAAACCCATCAATAAAGCCTAAAAACAAAAATAACAAAACAAAGGTGACAACAACACACTATCCTTGTGGTTACCTGATGCATAATACTGCTCATAAGTTCCCGGTCAGTCATACTGGCCAACTCTAGGTGAACTGGAATGTCGGTGGGGATATCAGAGATAGAATAAACAGCCTGCAAGGAAAAGAAGAGATGCCATCACTGCTTAAGAATGGGGAAAGAAAACCAAAAAAGGCAGTCAGGAAAAGGTGAGGCATCTGATATCAAAATGCCTCCTGTCGTTCTTGATGTCTGAGATTTCCAAGTATTCTGGGTAATCAGAGGCCTTGGATTAGCACTCCACACAAAGGGAGCCATGAGGCCCTTCTGAGTCATTAGTATCACAGGGAAATAAACTCTCTGCATTGTCAATTCTGCAGCATAGCCCTGGGGGACTAAACTGAGTGCAGAGGCCATTGAAGCTCTCAGAAATACTAGCTGTTTCAACACAGAACACTCAAGAACATGGGAAAAACAGTGTCAGCCAGGTAACTGACACCTTCCAGCAAAGCTCAGCACAGCAAGCAAGCCTAAGAAGATGGTCCCAGGCCTCTTCCAAGTCGGCTTCTCAGTTGGTGTGAGACAGGATTTACATGCATGTCACACATAGGACAGACACCAAGACAGCAACAAGCTCTGGGGGCCAGCCCACAGGAAGTTTTTCAGACAGCAGAGAGGCTTAAGGAACACAAGGTGCAAGGCCCAGGGAAGGCTCATTTTTGTTAAAGTTTGCAAAGGCTCTAAGAATTTTACCTCTAGAAGTCTCTTCTTCTGAATCTCTTTGCTCTGTCCTTCCATCATATGCAACCCAGAGAGGACCACAAGGTCTGGCTGAAACTCATCCAGACTGGACACAAACACTTCCAGCATATTCATGGCTCCATTGGACAGATCATGTGAGAAGATGAATCGGTTGGCATTGGGTGCAGTCAACTGTCCCCACTGTTCCCCTAGACAAGCCCAGTCACCAGAATGGGAAGAAAATGAAAAATAATTTAAATTTCCTTGTCTGGATGTAAACTGTAGCTTTTTTGTTAAAATCTCAGCCCTGGGAATAAAAATACCTCCTCTTAGGGTTGGCATCCTCCTGAGGGGCCTCGATTAAAACTCCTGATTTTACCATAGTCCTTCATCCAAAACTCATAATGGCTTTTCCTTTAAAGTTTTCAGGTTAAGACAGAATCTAGTAAAAGCCAAACCAAGCCAAAGAAGCTTTATTCATTTAAGTTGTGAAAATACTTCTTGAATCTGCTATCTAAGAACACATCCCAGTAGAGGACACACCTAAAAGTACAGTCCAGGGGTGGAGGTTTGGTGCGGGGATGAGAGAGCATCCATCCATCCATCACTTCTCAGGACCCTAATGGTCCTTTATACTTGCTGTCACCTTTGACCTTGCCTCAGACATGACGAGAACAAGTTCTGAGGGAGGTGACAGCAACAATACATACGGTTAAAAACATCACTACCATTTTCCCTGATCTATATTTTCTATCTCTTACTTCATTTTTGCAAGGTAGGTGTGGTTCTAACAGCCTACCTTTTTCTTGCAGTCCAGCCATACCTTCTAATTTTAGAAGAGGGGATCAAGCTAATTTTCCCTACTCCTCCAACTATAAACATTTACCTGGGGGTTAAGAGGAACCTGATCTGCCACATAAGCAAGAGCTGGGCTTTTTATTAATACAAACAGTTTAGCCCCTTCATGCCTGCCAGAAGGTGGTTCCCTTTAAGCCTCGACCCCAATCCCAACCCTCTGTAAAGCCTTCCTTAACCATCAACCTAAACAATTCACACTTTTCTTCAAACCATCTGGCAGGTCATCTGATACAGCCTTGTAACATCTCTTCTGCTATGATCTTGGACTATGACCGTTAGGTCAAGGAACATGTCACTCATTTTTCTCCTACCACTCTAGGGGCTAACATAATATGTTATTTATGGCTTTGATTTGATTAGAGGGTTAAACAAGTTATACTTCCAGCAAGTGAATGGGGGTCTATTCATAGGTAAATCTAGATGGGGGAGGGCTGTACATACCAACTACTAAGTATATGGAAGGGAAGGAGATCCTTTCCCCAGAGTATCTCCAAGGAAACATTACTAATCCCTAAAGCTGGAAGGGAAGCAGCACACATTTTGAGGTCTTGACATTGCCTCATTTTCTGCACTGTCCTACGAATTAAGCTCAAGATAGATGTGAACTCTCAAGATATATATGAACCTTGATTTATTCCCCAATAAACTCTACCCTACACATCCTAAAAGCCAACAAAGCAAGTTCTGCCAGGGATTTGCTCAGACCAAGAAGGGTCTCTTCACCCAGGATTTCAAAATTCAAACCTAGGATGTTAGGAGGAGTTAATCATAGGCATCATGAAAACATCTAAAAAGGGGAATCTTAGAGAATTAAAAGGTCAGATAGTTTTTGAATAGTCAAAAGTTAATTCAAATTTCTCTCCATATTCTTTCTGACAAACTGCATTTCTTCAGAAAAGTTTCAGCTCTAGGACAAACAACTGGGACAGAAGTACTTCCTTATGGTGAGTTCCCTTCTTACTTTCCTTGTAGCTGCTGGCTCATCTTGTGAGTTGCCCAATTTCCTCCTATCCAGATACACCAGGCCAGAGAGTTAAACAGCAAACCCTTCTAGGAAGGCTTCACTGGACTAGAAGCTACAAAGAAACTGGGAAGGCATCCAGGTGAGGAAGCCAACACCCTAAGAGGTGATGTGAAATACTCAAGGTTACAAAGGAGCTAAATAGTGGGGTTAACATTTCACCTTGGGTCCTCTGACTCTGACCCCACCATTCTGTCCCTTATGTCATACAAGAGTTTTATCTCCGAGCAGGTACTTCTGGTCATCTCTCTGGAGGGTAAGGAGGACCCAACCTTTTATTTTACAAGATGTATTTATCTTATTCATCCTTACCAAACTCACCCCTAATAATAAATCCTGGGTGGATTGTTAACTCTTAGAAGCTCCAACATACCTCTTTCAGATTTAGATATTATAAGCCCACAAAAATATTTTACCAGCTCACCCTCAGAGGCACAGGCAAATAAAACAATTACCACAAATTATAAGTTTACCAAATAAGAAAAGCATGATATATGATATGCTGAAGGAACTGGCCATTAACCTGTCTGTTTTCCTAAAGGGTTTTCCTTTAGCATTGCCTGCATGCTTTCCCTATCTTCAATCACAACAGCATGGTCTTAAGGCTAGATCCTCTTTTGTGAAAGCCATAGACTCCAACAAGAAAGAGGTGAAAGATGACTGGTGAATGATAATTCTCAGTGAAGAGTTCCTAGACAAGAAGAAATGCTACAAGAAGGAAATCACAAAATAAGATTCTGGAGAGGTAGAGAGGAATCAAAATCAGGGCTAAGAGAGTCTGGTAAACGGAACAATGTGACACTGTGGAGAATATATAGTAAATCCCTTCATGAAAAGTAAACCTAGACTGAGAAGGCAGTAGCCTAAGCTTCACAGAATGAGAAGAAAACAAGTGTCACCTCTAGCAGCCCCAAGATGACAGGTAGTCAGGTGGTGACTCCTTGCTGAGGAAGACGAGATCAGATGCCTACCCAACATGACAGCCAGGATGCAAGACATGCTCCAGGGCCACAGAAGCCCATGACAGAAGTTGTTACAATTCTTCAAACCCATGAAGAGATGGCAACAAAGTGAACATAAAAGGTGTATAAGTTTGTGCCAGCCACTGGGCCAGGCCCTAGAAACTCAAAAGATATAAATAAGGATGATTTTTGTTCTTAAAGTATGTACCTTCTACAAGGGAGAAACATTATGTACAACGATAAGAAAACACAACCTAGACACAAAGTGAATCCTGAGTAAAATGAAAGGGAGAGAGCCGGGACAGTGGCCCTCCAGCTCAAGGACACGGTGCACTTCAGGAGTGGGGGGCAGACTCTGAGAGACACTAACCTGCTACCCACCTAGAGAGTATAAGCTAAGTCCTGGCTGGGAAATCCACAATACTGAGTGAAGAGCTGGTTATTTTTTTCACTTTTTTCAGTCAAAGGACTTTAGAAGAAAGAGCAGAAGAGAGTGAGGAGATGGCTAAGTAGATGGTACAGAAGAATAGGACCTGGTTTTCTGGACCATGGCTTAAGATACTCAAATAGGTTCTTGGCTAGTGACAGAATAGAACTCTGAGACTGCAAAGAACGTGGCTGCCTGGAGACCCGGCCAACCTGTTTAAGTGGCCTTTAAACTGAAAGGTGGCTGTGGAGCAAGAAAAATGGCTCCATGAAATTGTACACTCACATATTAAAGAGAGCACAGAAAGGAGAAATATTGGGAAGAAGTCTGGGAAGGAAGATGATGGTTTTAGATGTCTATTTACCAATATGCACAGTAACATCGAGTGAGCCTGACATTTTAAAACTAAGCACCTCTTATGTACCAAGAATACTTGACTGATCAGATTATGGTAATGGAAGGCCATCCCTTATTCAAAAGACATAAATCTGCAGAAAGGGTCACCAAGTAGCACTGTAAGTCAAGAAAATCTGTACCTTAGGGAAATCTAGAGAGATGAAATAGAAACATGGTCAGTGTTTAGGAAGGTTATCTCACTGCGGAAGTATACAACAGACCTGTTTAACCAGATGGGAAGGGATAATGATGAGTTCCTTGTACTACTAATCAAATTGGCAGAGTCAAGAAGTGGTAGTTGTGGGAGAATGTAACTCCTTAAGACATCTGTGACAGTCTCATTCTGCTAAAAGCAAAACATTTGATATATTCCTGATGAGCCTCCCTGAAAATGCTCCTCAGGAGGTAAGAGAAGTGGGAAGAATTATTCTGAACTAAAAATCACAGCATTGTGGAGGTCATCTAGTCAGTCCACCCCTACCTGGACATATAATTATAAATTATGTATGCAAACGTGGACTAAAATACAAATTTCAAAAGAATAAGCTAAAGATGAAACGACATCTCCTAAGCTAACAGGGAGCTGCTTGAGTCTGGAGGGCAGCAAGTTCTTCAGGTCTGCTTTTCAGCAGCCCTGCAGAGGAGGAGTTAAATGGAGCTAAGCCTCCCTCAAGGGAGAGGGGAAGGCCTGGCCTAGAGACATAGCTGCAGGAGTAGAAAAGGTGAGAGATGTGCAAAGGACAAGATTCTATACCTGAGCAGGTACGCAGAACGAGGGAGTGAAGAGTGAAGGATGGAGCTGAGGTGCACCTTGGGGGGGACTGGTACAATCACAATAGAAGCTAGCATTCCACAGGGCTATCTGGTCTACAAAGAACTCAGTGTATTCCCACAGTGGATTCTCATCTCAGCCCTGTGAAGTGATCGCTATTCTTGTGACCCACATTCTACAGATGAAGAAAAGAGGGTTACACTGCCAGGAAGAGCTGAGGCTGGATCTGGCCTCAGGTTTCCCCAACTCTAGGCCCAACACTCTGAACTAGTTGCCTAGGTGACCGTAATGGCCTTGACAGAGATAAGAGAGCTCCGAGGAGATGCAGATTTAGGGCAAAAGATGATACAACGAGCTCCACCCATCCCGACTGCCCCTTGAGCACAAAATGAAGAGGGCAGCAGGGCTCCATCATCTACGGTGCTTTTAAGTCCCAATGTATTTTCTTGCTTGTTCCTGTTTGCACTGTTGCTTTACCTGAGAACGTGACAGCCACTCCAGCACTTCATTAACTCTCTAGTTTTGTATATAAGTTTACACCATTCACACTCACAGTTATGATTATGTTTGTCATCCTCTGTCAAAGCCCATTCTAATTTTTTTCTTAATAACCCCCCCCACCGCCGTATTAGATGCCTGTGAATTTATGCGATGTAGAACAATGTCTACCAGGCATCTTCCTTTTCCTACCTCTCCTTTTTCAGCCCTTGGCATTGTGCCTCCCCTCCCCCCAACCTACTACCCTTTAAAATCCTAATTCATACAAATGCAAAGGCTGTTCATAATCAAGATCATTATAATAACATGAACACCGCTGAAATGGAAATTACAGAAACCCAGGCAGGGGAGAAGTGAGTATGTCATCTTAGAGTTGGAGTCTGTTCACTTTCTGATGTGTAAGGGAAAGAAGAATAATAACTCATAAATTAGGCAACTGCAAATAAATTGTAAAACAGTAAATGGTAACATTCAATTATACAATGAGGGCAAGCCAATCACACAGTTCATGTGAAAAAGGCCTGGGAGCTTTAGTGGACTGGCAAGCTCAGTGAGCCAATGGTGTGACAGTAGGCTCCCCTCCCCAACCCCCACCACCAAATGAAGAAATCTCTGGCTCCCTGATACAGGCATAGCACAAGGCCCACAGGAGTTGATAGTACTGATATACTGGGTCCCAATCAGACCATTTTCGGAGTATTACTTTCAATCCTGGGCAGCATAAATTAGGAAAGACATTGACAAGGGAAGTATATTGAGAGAAGACCTAGCAGAAAAAGTCTGGAGACCAGGCCATATGAAGACTGATTTAAGGAACCTTTAAGATAACAAAGGGGGTCATGAGATCCATCTTTAAATCTCTGAAAGGCTATCATAGGGTAGGGGGGTGGAGGGGAATTAGACTTATTGGGGTGGCTAGGTGGTACAGTAAATATGATACCAGCCCTGGAGTCAGGAGGAACTGAGTTCAAATCTGGCATCAGACACTTAACAGGTAAGAGTCATGTGACCTTGGGTAAGTCACTTAACCCCAATTGCCCTGCCTTCCCCCCTCCAAAAAAAAAAAAATTAAGACATTCTATTTGATCCCATAAGGCAGTAATAGGTAGAAATTAGGGGCAGCTAGGTGGTACGGTGGATAGAACACTGTGCCTGAAGTCAAGAAGACCTGAGTTCACATTTATCTCAGACATGTATTAGTTGTATGACCCTGGGCAAGTCATTGAACCTGTTTGCCTCAATTTCCTCAATTGTAAAATGGAGACTAAAACAGCACCTAACTTGCAGGGTTGTAAATAATTGTAAAGCGCACACCAGGCACTATATAAAAGCCTATTCCCTTCCCTAGAGAGAAACTGTAGAGAGGCAGATTTTTTTTATCCTATCTTTATTTTTTAAAATGGGCAGAGAAACATTTTTACAAATGCCTATTCATTTTGATTAAAGAATATTTCTGGCCAACTGAATTTCTATTGCTAAAACAAAGTTCTTCCTCAAGCATTTTCTAACTTACATTTTATAGTAACATTGAAACTGCAACAAAAAAAAAATGAAGAAAGTCTACAGCAATAACAAAATAAAAGTAATTGTTTTGGTAAAGGTTTTTGGAATTACTAAACAAAGAGGTCAATATCCATAGCTACATACAACCTTGGAGATGATCTGTCCATCTAAGAGAATCGTATCTGTGATTTATATATAATATAAACAAAATGGACACTGCCTCTCTTCTCTTAGGCCTTAATAAACTATAAGAGAAGTACTCTTTCAATCTGTTGTTTTGTTTTGTTTTAAATCATTCCCTCTACTGAGTTTTGAGTTTTTTTGGAGAACATAAGTGAAAAGAACAATAAAATGAAACTGAACAGTGTGTAATTATAATGATCAAGATTGACACCAGAGGAGACATAAGGAAATACAGTGCCTTCATTTTTTTTTTTGGTTTTTATTAATTTGTTTACTTTTAGTTTACAAGATTCATTATGACAATTCCTTGAGTTTCAAATTTTCTCTCCCCACCCCCACCCCCCATGGTGGCATACAATCAAGTATAGTATCTGCAAATACTTTCACATTAGGCATTAGGCAGGTTATAAAGAAGGACTGTATCAGATGGAATGAACAATGAGAAAGAAGAAACAAAACCAAATAAGAAAAAGAGCAGGTAGCATGCTTCAATCTGGGTTCAAACTCTATTCTTTCTCTGGACATAGACATCTCTCTCCATCATGAGTCTTTTGGGGTTGACTTTTGACTCTGGATTGCTGAGAAGAGTCCAGTCTAACAAAGTTGGTCGTCACATATACGTTGTGTCTGTAATTGTGTACAAATTCCTCCTGGCTCTACTTTTCTCACTCAGCATCAGTTAGTATAAGGAGAGGCGGATTTTGATAAAATGTAAAGAAAAAATTCCTTAGAGCTGTCTAAAAGTGGGAATAGGCTGCCTTTTGAGGTCAAGTGTTCCCAACTTGGCAAGCCTTCAAAACAGAGGCTGGAGCACAATTTGGGGATGTGCTGTCAAAGAAATTCTGTTTAGATAAGAACTAGACTAGGTAACCTTGGAGGTCCCTTGCAATTTTTAAAATTCTATGAGATATATTTCATCAGGGAAGAAAAAGAGGCAATATATATTCACAGCAACAATGCAGGTCAGGACATTCTATTCAAGCAGCTCTAGGGAAAGCCTCACTAGATTTTCTCTAGCAGTAATGCCCAGGTACTTAACTTAATGCAAATATTAGGCTAATTAAACTTCCCCGATGTCAAAATGATTGTCATGGTGATTCAATAGGAACTGAACTTAGCCAAAGCATTTTATCTGCTTCTAGACATAAGTTTTTGGGGCATTCCAACCCCTCCTCCCCCCAGTCTACTTCCCTGTCCATGGAAAAGTGATAAATGGAGAAGAACTCTATAACTACTCATTTTATGAAAAGTTTCAAAGATGAAACTTCAAAGCTAAAAGCCCTAAAAACAAATAAACCAACTCAACAACTCTTTGGGAAGGACAGGAGGGAGCCAGCAGGAAAAGAGAATAAAAGTCAGAAAGACATTTCTCCAGAAATTTAAAAATCTCATTTTGTGAGAGGATGGGGACAGATTTCTCACTGTAAGGAGGTTAGTTGTAAAGCTCTTGCCATTTGACCACAGTGGTTTCAACCCACTTGCCTTTGAAAATGTAAGTCTACTCAAACTTCATTTAAGTTGGAATCTGTAGTTAAGCTACTTGAATTAAGAAAATGAATATGTAGGCAAGAATAACTTAAGTTAATGATTTAATAATTCAAGTGCTAAAGAATACAGAAGAGAAGAGAGATTTTCTTTCCTTTTAAGGAAGGAAACCTTAGGAAGCAAAAGGTAGATTGTTTACTCTCCTGGGCTAGGGCAGGTAAAGAAACTGATCAGGTGGCTTGGGATAGTAGTCATACTCCAAAATGTAGAAACAGAAGAGTCGATCTTTTCACATTCTGAACTATAATAAAATTCTACCATTCAATGTATGGAAGACTACTCTGGAGCTGGTCTCCATACCTCAAAGGAATGTTTTTTTAATGAACACTGAGCATTTCGACCAATACTTTCTATCAAACCTTTCATCTAAGAAGCTCATAATGTTTAAGCACACAATTTATCTTTACCACATCTTTGTAAAATATTCAGTCAACAACAGTTTGTTTCACAGTTAGGGGAACTGAGGCAAGGAAAGACTAAGACTCGTTCATCATCAAATCTAAGTCACTAACTGCAAATTCAATTTCCAGTTCTAAGGATACACCCATACTCTTCTTTAGCTCTTGATCAATTTTGGTGAGAAGCCCAAAGAAATCTTGGGCTGAAAACAGAGCTCCTTATCATACCTGGGCACACCCTATAATTCATCATACAATACTGCATATCCAAATGTGAGTTAAAATTAAATAATACTCTTGTACATGGCATTCTTCCAATTACCTGGCTTAGAAACTGTTCACTGAAACACACTGTTTTTACTTCAGCGAACTCCTCATTTTCTTTAGAACAAGGTTTGAGAGTCAAAAGGTTTGTTGGAATGAACAGAAAGCAGTGAATGGAAAGGGCATAATAAACACGGGAACCACTCTACAAAGAAAAAACTAAAATGTGCTTCAAGAAATTTCATGCTAGTTCAGAAGTTAATATCTCATGCAATTCATCATTCAGGATCGGATTACAATCATTTCTATCAATACTAAAAACAATTTTTCTGGGTAAATTTGTAGATCTCTGAAGCAGCCTCTCCTTGGTTCCTTCATACACAAAGTGAAAAGATAACTAATGTGATGTTGAATGTTAGTTTTTCATCTTTCCATTCACTTCTTCAACAACTAAAAGGAACTATGAATAGCAAAATAACCAAAAGGACAGCCTAGAGAATCAATAAGTCTTTGAATGATCCAGAGCTGTCAGTAAGTGGTCCAGATGGGTCGGTAATAAGATACAGAAGAAAGTCACATCTTTTTTTTTTTTTAAATCAACTTGTAGAACTATATCTCACACCACCTAGTATCTTACCAATAAGGGAAAACATCAGAAGTCTGAAATAGTACACAGTGCTGCTGCTATACACTTTGAATTTCTTTTATGCCTTGGATTTCTGAACAATGGTGATTTTCTAGATGACCCAACTACCCCATTCCTCTATGAAACAAAGGTAAAAGGTACTAAAGACAGAGTGTTTTGGTGAAGGGAGAAACTAGATCCTACTGGTTAATAATTAGGTTGTATAAACCTGTAAATATCTAAAGAATTCTAGATCTATTTTATCTCTTAAAACTGCTAGTAAGAGACTTTTATGGCTCAGAAGAGAAGCTTGTTAAGCATTTTCATTACCTGCTTGATACTCCAGAATGAGGTGGAACTCATCTACTTCTTGCATTGATTCCGGGGGAACAACTATATTGTCATCAAGAAGTTGATGCAGCTTGGGGCCAACTGGACCACAAAGAAGAACCTGGAGAGAACCAAAATGAAGTCTATCAAGAGGTTCTTTTCCCAATAAATTTAAGTTCTGACTGCTAAAGCACACACAATTCAACACCTCTATTAAAACATCATACCACAATTTAATCTGCATTAGAAAGGCTGTGGTTTGGAGGGGAAACTAAGGACAGGGAATGCTATCGTTTGTAGAGCTGACTTTCCTAGACTGTTTTAAGGAGAGGGGTGCCAAAAGTTACAGACACCAAGGGCAGGTGGTAAATCAAGGGACTGGAAACACAGATGGGAAGTCACAGACTCCACAGATAATAAGTCTGATGTTAAAGCAAGAGCTCAATTGTACCCCCAAACCCCATTCTTACTCTCTTCATTTTACTAGGCCACCAAAGATGGGTAGGTAAAGCAGAAAACACTAAATCATACTACAGTTCTGAATTTCACCAGGCACACCAGCTCAAAGGCACTAAAGGAAAACAGATGTTTGAATTTTAGACAAGTAGAGAGAAAAGATGCCTTGGCAACATAGTATAATTAATGACTGCTTGGTCTAGCTTATATAATTCAAGTAGGTTGTTTTTTTTTTTTTACACATATGTACTAATCTTCAAAGTAAGGGAATTATCTACATGTCAATGCAGAAAATCTAAAATCTGCTCTAACCTATGCCTCCCCTTGCCTTTTTTATTGTAAACGACCTCACACTCACAACTCTGCCAATGTACCTCAGTTCTGATAAGCTGCTCCCTCTGCTACTCCAGTCCTGGGCCTCTCTCAAGCAAATAGAGTGGGATTCTTTGGTGGCTGTGCAACACAGACAAATGTCCGTTAGAATGAGCAATGACTGAACAAGGACTGTGTCCAAAAGGTGATGAAAAAATAAGCATCATGTTAACTCCTTCTAAACTGCTTCAAAATAAGTTTAGAACCTGCCATGTGGCTTACCGATTCTTTCAATCAATAAATACTATATAGCATTTTCATAATCCTGTATGCTAAGAAATAAAAGTTAGGCTTCATAAGATTAAAATATGCTTTTCTTTCTTCCCTCCTTTCCTTTTACCCACGTATCAACACTGAAAGTATTACTGACCCCATCTAGGCATCACTCCATAGCTTGGCCCTATTCACTGACTTATCTGTAGGACCTGCACTGATTTTCTATGCCATCAATTCTCTGGCAATCTGGTTTTGGTTTTGATCACAAGGAATCACAAGTAACTTACTCTTACAGAATGAAATAGCTATTTGTCCTCAGTCTCTGAAATTTGCAGAATCACAGTTTCCAAGTCAGAAGAGAGGTCCAACCCAAACCTCTACAACATTTGTAACAAATGGTTGAGACTCTGGTAGATGACCTCCAGTGACAGGGAACCCACAACCCCCCAAAATAGCGTGTTCCATTTCTGAATAGCTGATTGTTAGAAAGCTTTCAGTTACAATGAGTTGAAATCTGAAACTGATAAACACTGCTCCTAAGTCTGCTTTCTTAGATCAAGCACGATAGAACTAACTCCTCTTCCACTTCAGTCACTTGAAGACAGTAGTCACATTCCTCCATATTTTTTCTTTTCCAGGGCAAACTCTTCCATTCTTTCAAAAGATCTGCATATGGTGTGGCCTCCAAGGCTTTCGCCATCCTAATGTTCTTCCTGATATACTGTCCTTCCTAATATATGGCATCTTGGACTGAACATAATATCTGAGATGTCATCTCATGAAGGCAAATCCAGTGGGACTAACACCCAGCTCAGCTTGGATACAATATTTCTAGTAATGAAACCTAAGATCACACAATCTTTTTGATCATCTTGTCACAATAGCTACTCGCACTGATCTCAAACTCCACTAGACAGCCTAGATCTTTTCTAATAGGTCTAACCTGTTTCATAACTCTCATGAAGTTGATTCCTGACTACTTTTGTGGGACTTTCCACTTATCTTTATTAAATTTGGTTTTATTGAAGGTGGACCATCATTCAAGCCTATGGAGAATTTTTTGGGTCCTGACTACTGATCACATGTTAACTAGATTCCCAATTTTTTCTCA